>JARQWZ010004391.1:105000-113320 GCA_033150135.1 Gobio occitaniae | reverse complement strand
CAGGGGCCAATGGGCAAATTTTGTCCAGGATGCCGGGGTTACACCCCTACTCTTTATCAAAGGTCATCCTGGGATTTTTAATGACCACAGAGAGTCAGGACCTCGGTTTAACGTCTCATCCGAAGGATGGACATTAGTCTTGAGTGTGTTTGTTTGATCCTTACCTTATAAACAGGCCAACTACTACAGCCCTCAAAACTAGCCCTAGCCCAACAGCTCATCAAAATGATCAGCCCGAGTCCGACTGGAGCCTGTGTTTTTTTTTTTTTTATCCTCCTTATTACACATTAATTGCAGCCATTAAAATAGTTCAGTTTTGTTTTTAATGTCAATTTCATTTTGTTTCTTTATTAAGTTAATTTAGAAAAATGTTTGAAGCATTTTTTTGTTTGTTAAAGCAGCACTAGGTAACTTTTCAACCTTTATAATATATTTTCAAGACTCTTGTGATGATACATCGTCTTACAATAGGTTGAGTGACACGTCTGCCATAGCCTGACGGGGTCTGTTTCGTTTTTAATCGTACTTTTAAACTTCGGGTTTCGGGTAGTAACCCGAGAACAAAAAGAACTACAAAATTCGACTGCTTTACGGCATAAACGTCACTTCCACCACTACTTCCTTAAATTCAGACGTGCGAGCCCAACTATCATTTGTTTGCCGGATGTTATAGTCATGGCCGAAGCGGCACAGAAAAATAAGAAAGCAAAGGTTTTGTCGGAGGAAAGCAAAAAGAGGAAAGGAGAAAGTGATGGGATTAAAGGCAGGAGGATCAACATTGGCCAGCGTTTGCTCGCGGGCGTGAGCTGAAGGTGGAGGGGCTACATTCTTACAAGTAAATACATAAGACGTACAAAATCATATTTTAGGATACCTAGCATGTCTGTGATATTTGTTTATTTGTCCAGCCTCAAGCTATAATGCAAATTAATTTTTCAAATGTGCAGATTAATCTATGGTAGCTTGATATTATAATATTGATGATGTATGGTTATTACCTACCACTCAAACATTGAATTGAAGGATCATATAGATTCTGTAAAACGGGAACCAATAGACTAGGCTACTATAATGACACTGGCTTGTAAACGTGAGCATCGCGATCATTTGGCATTTGAAAAAAAATATAAAACCCATGAAATGATATTCATATGACATGCTGAAACATATGCCACTGTACCTGAGATGAAGACATTTCACACACAAAGCATGTGAACTCCTGCCGTGTTCAGGGCTTTCATGTCAATAAATGCACGTGCGATGCATCCCCTGATGTAGAGTGACAGAGTTTACGATAGTAGTAGAGGACAATACTGTTTCCCAACTGTAGGGGGAGCCGAGAGCAAAACCTACCTAGTGCTGCTTTAAATAAGTTTTTGTTTTTTAAAGTGATGAGCAAGCGGCCGACAGTGAGTTAACCCAACGCTTTAGCCTCTGAAATCAACACTTGACTTGTCTGTCTTATAAAATCCATATAAACACTTAAAGCATTGTTTAGACGTTTAGCCTCTATCACCACCATCACAGTAAAAAGGCATTTTTGACAAGATGAGGCAGGCAGATCACAACGAAACGGGCTACACAATCTAAACAAATTAAACAGATGCAGGTTGTCTTGCCTTACACCTCTCCGCGAAATGAATATAAATCCGATCTTCAGTTCCCGCGCTATATGCACATTTAACAGAGTTCATGTCAACGAAAGCAACAGATATGAGCATTTTATTCATCAGCTCATTTCATCATCAGAGAACGAGCGACCTGAGCACTGGAAGAGCCTTTAGTCTCATGAGTTTGAATGAAGATGGTTGTGTTTTTGAGCATCTCTTCGCTTATTTTCAGTTTCAGCAGTTTCAGTTTGAGAGTGTAAAGTGCCAACGGAGGCCTTTCAGAGCATCAGCTTTACACTAAAATATCTTCATTTGTGTCTGAAGATGAACGGAGGTCTGACGGGTGTCCAACCACATGAGGGTCAGTCATTAATGACACAATTTACATTTTTGGGTGAACTAAACCTTTAAATGGTCCCAAAAATGACCGCCATTGAAATAAATGCTAAATGCTAAATAAATAATAAATAAAATACACTGTTTTTGTGGGGGGGTACAGTCTACAAATCAGCCACGATGCAGACACACACACACAACAGTGAAGGGGCTAAAGCTCTGTGAGTACAGATGTGTGTAGCGGGTCATGTGATAGCTCTGTGAGTACAGATGTGTGTAGCGGCTCATGTGATAGCTCTGAGTACAGATGTGTGTAGCGGGTCATGTAATAGCTCTGCGAGTACAGATGTGTGTAGCGGGTCATGTAATAGCTCTGCGAGTACAGATGTGTGTAGCGGGTCATGTAATAGCTCTGTGAGTACAGATGTGTGTAGCGGGTCATGTGATAGCTCTGCGAGTACAGATGTGTGTAGCGGCTCATGTAATAGCTCTGCGAGTACAGATGTGTGTAGCGGGTCATGTGATAGCTCTGAGTACAGATGTGTGTAGCGGCTCATGTAATAGCTCTGCGAGTACAGATGTGTGTAGCGGGTCATGTGATAGCTCTGAGTACAGATGTGTGTAGCGGGTCATGTAATAGCTCTGCGAGTACAGATGTGTGTAGCGGGTCATGTGATAGCTCTGAGTACAGATGTGTGTAGCGGGTCATGTAATAGCTCTGTGAGTACAGATGTGTGTAGCGGCTCATGTGATAGCTCTGCGAGTACAGATGTGTGTAGCGGCTCATGTGATAGCTCTGAGTACAGATGTGTGTAGCGGGTCATGTAATAGCTCTGAGTACAGATGTGTGTAGCGGGTCATGTAATAGCTCTGCGAGTACAGATGTGTGTAGCGCGTCATGTGATAGCTCTGTGAGTACAGATGTGTGTAGCGCGTCATGTGATAGCTCTGTGAGTACAGATGTGTGTAGCGGGTCATGTGATAGCTCTGCGAGTACAGATGTGTGTAGCGGCTCATGTGATAGCTCTGTGAGTACAGATGTGTGTAGCGGGTCATGTGATAGCTCTGAGTACAGATGTGTGTAGCGGGTCATGTGATAGCTCTGAGTACAGATGTGTGTAGCGGGTCATGTAATAGCTCTGAGTACAGATGTGTGTAGCGGGTCATGTAATAGCTCTGTGAGTACAGATGTGTGTAGCGGCTCATGTAATAGCTCTGCGAGTACAGATGTGTGTAGCGGCTCATGTGATAGCTCTGTGAGTACAGATGTGTGTAGCGGCTCATGTGATAGCTCTGTGAGTACAGATGTGTGTAGCGGGTCATGTGATAGCTCTGAGTACAGATGTGTGTAGCGGGTCATGTGATAGCCCTGAGTACAGATGTGTGTAGCGGCTCATGTGATAGCTCTGAGTACAGATGTGTGTAGCGGCTCATGTGATAGCTCTGTGAGTACAGATGTGTGTAGCGGCTCATGTGATAGCTCTGAGTACAGATGTGTGTAGCGGGTCATGTGATAGCTCTGAGTACAGATGTGTGTAGCGGCTCATGTAATAGCTCTGAGTACAGATGTGTGTAGCGGGTCATGTGATAGCTCTGAGTACAGATGTGTGTAGCGGCTCATGTAATAGCTCTGAGTACAGATGTGTGTAGCGGGTCATGTAATAGCTCTGCGAGTACAGATGTGTGTAGCGGCTCATGTGATAGCTCTGTGAGTACAGATGTGTGTAGCGGGTCATGTAATAGCTCTGCGAGTACAGATGTGTGTAGCGGGTCATGTGATAGCTCTGTGAGTACAGATGTGTGTAGCGGGTCATGTGATAGCTCTGTGAGTACAGATGTGTGTAGCGGGTCATGTGATAGCTCTGTGTGTACAGATGTGTGTAGCGGGTCATGTGATAGCTCTGAGTACAGATGTGTGTAGCGGGTCATGTGATAGCTCTGAGTACAGATGTGTGTAGCGGGTCATGTGATAGCTCTGTGTGTACAGATGTGTGTAGCGGGTCATGTGATAGCTCTGTGAGTACAGATGTGTGTAGCGGGTCATGTGATAGCTCTGCGAGTACAGATGTGTGTAGCGGCTCATGTGATAGCTCTGTGAGTACAGATGTGTGTAGCGGGTCATGTAATAGCTCTGCGAGTACAGATGTGTGTAGCGGGTCATGTGATAGCTCTGAGTACAGATGTGTGTAGCGGGTCATGTGATAGCTCTGCGAGTACAGATGTGTGTAGCGGGTCATGTGATAGCTCTGCGAGTACAGATGTGTGTAGCGGCTCATGTGATAGCTCTGTGAGTACAGATGTGTGTAGCGGGTCATGTGATAGCTCTGCGAGTACAGATGTGTGTAGCGGCTCATGTGATAGCTCTGTGAGTACAGATGTGTGTAGCGGGTCATGTGATAGCTCTGCGAGTACAGATGTGTGTAGCGGGTCATGTGATAGCTCTGCGAGTACAGATGTGTGTAGCGGGTCATGTGATAGCTCTGTGAGTACAGATGTGTGTAGCGGGTCATGTGATAGCTCTGCGAGTACAGATGTGTGTAGCGGGTCATGTGATAGCTCTGTGAGTACAGATGTGTGTAGCGGGTCATGTGATAGCTCTGTGAGTACAGATGTGTGTAGCGGGTCATGTGATAGCTCTGAGTACAGATGTGTGTAGCGGGTCATGTGATAGCTCTGCGAGTACAGATGTGTGTAGCGGGTCATGTGATAGCTCTGCGAGTACAGATGTGTGTAGCGGGTCATGTGATAGCTCTGCGAGTACAGATGTGTGTTAGCGGGTCATGTGATAGCTCTGCGAGTACAGATGTGTGTAGCGGGTCATGTGATAGCTCTGCGAGTACAGATGTGTGTAGCGGGTCATGTGATAGCTCTGCGAGTACAGATGTGTGTAGCGGGTCATGTGATAGCTCTGAGTACAGATGTGTGTAGCGGGTCATGTGATAGCTCTGAGTACAGATGTGTGTAGCGGGTCATGTGATAGCTCTGCGAGTACAGATGTGTGTAGCGGGTCATGTGATAGCTCTGCGAGTACAGATGTGTGTAGCGGGTCATGTGATAGCTCTGAGTACAGATGTGTGTAGCGGGTCATGTAATAGCTCTGCGAGTACAGATGTGTGTAGCGGGTCATGTGATAGCTCTGAGTACAGATGTGTGTAGCGGGTCATGTAATAGCTCTGCGAGTACAGATGTGTGTAGCGGGTCATGTGATAGCTCTGTGAGTACAGATGTGTGTAGCGGCTCATGTAATAGCTCTGCGAGTACAGATGTGTGTAGCGGCTCATGTGATAGCTCTGTGAGTACAGATGTGTGTAGCGGCTCATGTGATAGCTCTGAGTACAGATGTGTGTAGCGGCTCATGTGATAGCTCTGTGAGTACAGATGTGTGTAGCGGGTCATGTGATAGCCCTGAGTACAGATGTGTGTAGCGGCTCATGTGATAGCTCTGAGTACAGATGTGTGTAGCGGGTCATGTGATAGCTCTGAGTACAGATGTGTGTAGCGGCTCATGTAATAGCTCTGAGTACAGATGTGTGTAGCGGGTCATGTGATAGCTCTGCGAGTACAGATGTGTGTAGCGGCTCATGTAATAGCTCTGCGAGTACAGATGTGTGTAGCGGGTCATGTGATAGCTCTGAGTACAGATGTGTGTAGCGGGTCATGTGATAGCTCTGCGAGTACAGATGTGTGTAGCGGGTCATGTGATAGCTCTGAGTACAGATGTGTGTAGCGGGTCATGTGATAGCTCTGCGAGTACAGATGTGTGTAGCGGGTCATGTGATAGCTCTGAGTACAGATGTGTGTAGCGGGTCATGTGATAGCTCTGTGAGTACAGATGTGTGTAGCGGGTCATGTAATAGCTCTGCGAGTACAGATGTGTGTAGCGGCTCATGTGATAGCTCTGAGTACAGATGTGTGTAGCGGGTCATGTAATAGCTCTGCGAGTACAGATGTGTGTAGCGGGTCATGTGATAGCTCTGAGTACAGATGTGTGTAGCGGGTCATGTAATAGCTCTGCGAGTACAGATGTGTGTAGCGGGTCATGTGATAGCTCTGTGAGTACAGATGTGTGTAGCGGGTCATGTGATAGCTCTGTGAGTACAGATGTGTGTAGCGGGTCATGTGATAGCTCTGTGTGTACAGATGTGTGTAGCGGGTCATGTGATAGCTCTGAGTACAGATGTGTGTAGCGGGTCATGTAATAGCTCTGCGAGTACAGATGTGTGTAGCGGGTCATGTGATAGCTCTGCGAGTACAGATGTGTGTAGCGGGTCATGTAATAGCTCTGTGAGTACAGATGTGTGTAGCGGGTCATGTGATAGCTCTGTGAGTACAGATGTGTGTAGCGGGTCATGTGATAGCTCTGTGTGTACAGATGTGTGTAGCGGGTCATGTGATAGCTCTGAGTACAGATGTGTGTAGCGGGTCATGTAATAGCTCTGCGAGTACAGATGTGTGTAGCGGCTCATGTGATAGCTCTGTGAGTACAGATGTGTGTAGCGGGTCATGTAATAGCTCTGCGAGTACAGATGTGTGTAGCGGGTCATGTGATAGCTCTGAGTACAGATGTGTGTAGCGGGTCATGTGATAGCTCTGAGTACAGATGTGTGTAGCGGGTCATGTGATAGCTCTGCGAGTACAGATGTGTGTAGCGGGTCATGTGATAGCTCTGGAGTACAGATGTGTGTAGCGGGTCATGTGATAGCTCTGCGAGTACAGATGTGTGTAGCGGGTCATGTGATAGCTCTGCGAGTACAGATGTGTGTAGCGGGTCATGTGATAGCTCTGCGAGTACAGATGTGTGTAGCGGGTCATGTGATAGCTCTGCGAGTACAGATGTGTGTAGCGGGTCATGTGATAGCTCTGCGAGTACAGATGTGTGTAGCGGGTCATGTGATAGCTCTGCGAGTACAGATGTGTGTAGCGGGTCATGTGATAGCTCTGCGAGTACAGATGTGTGTAGCGGGTCATGTGATAGCTCTGAGTACAGATGTGTGTAGCGGGTCATGAGATAGCTCTGAGTACAGATGTGTGTAGCGGGTCATGTGATAGCTCTGTGAGTACAGATGTGTGTAGCGGGTCATGTGATAGCTCTGTGAGTACAGATGTGTGTAGCGGGTCATGTGATAGCTCTGAGTACAGATGTGTGTAGCGCGTCATGTGATAGCTCTGTGAGTACAGATGTGTGTAGCGGGTCATGTGATAGCTCTGAGTACAGATGTGTGTAGCGCGTCATGTGATAGCTCTGCGAGTACAGATGTGTGTAGCGGGTCATGTGATAGCTCTGTGAGTACAGATGTGTGTAGCGCGTCATGTGATAGCTCTGCGAGTACAGATGTGTGTAGCGGGTCATGTGATAGCTCTGAGTACAGATGTGTGTAGCGGGTCATGTAATAGCTCTGCGAGTACAGATGTGTGTAGCGGGTCATGTGATAGCTCTGTGAGTACAGATGTGTGTAGCGGGTCATGTGATAGCTCTGTGAGTACAGATGTGTGTAGCGGGTCATGTGATAGCTCTGCGAGTACAGATGTGTGTAGCGGCTCATGTGATAGCTCTGTGAGTACAGATGTGTGTAGCGGGTCATGTGATAGCTCTGCGAGTACAGATGTGTGTAGCGGGTCATGTGATAGCTCTGCGAGTACAGATGTGTGTAGCGGGTCATGTGATAGCTCTGTGAGTACAGATGTGTGTAGCGGGTCATGTGATAGCTCTGCGAGTACAGATGTGTGTAGCGGGTCATGTGATAGCTCTGTGAGTACAGATGTGTGTAGCGGGTCATGTGATAGCTCTGTGAGTACAGATGTGTGTAGCGGGTCATGTGATAGCTCTGAGTACAGATGTGTGTAGCGGGTCATGTGATAGCTCTGCGAGTACAGATGTGTGTAGCGGGTCATGTGATAGCTCTGCGAGTACAGATGTGTGTAGCGGGTCATGTGATAGCTCTGCGAGTACAGATGTGTGTAGCGGGTCATGTGATAGCTCTGCGAGTACAGATGTGTGTAGCGGGTCATGTGATAGCTCTGCGAGTACAGATGTGTGTAGCGGGTCATGTGATAGCTCTGCGAGTACAGATGTGTGTAGCGGGTCATGTGATAGCTCTGAGTACAGATGTGTGTAGCGGGTCATGTAATAGCTCTGCGAGTACAGATGTGTGTAGCGGGTCATGTGATAGCTCTGAGTACAGATGTGTGTAGCGGGTCATGTAATAGCTCTGCGAGTACAGATGTGTGTAGCGGGTCATGTGATAGCTCTGTGAGTACAGATGTGTGTAGCGGCTCATGTAATAGCTCTGCGAGTACAGATGTGTGTAGCGGCTCATGTGATAGCTCTGTGAGTACAGATGTGTGTAGCGGCTCATGTGATAGCTCTGAGTACA
>JARQWZ010004391.1:75000-100000 GCA_033150135.1 Gobio occitaniae | reverse complement strand
TCATAAAGCAGCACTTTGGTGGAAGGTCAGTAAAGTAAGGAAGGAGAATTAAGGACACGAAAATTGTATTGTTTATTGTATTGTGATATTATTAATTAACTAATAAATGTACTAAATGAAATGTTTAGTGTGTGTTAGGGATGCAACAATACAGTTAGTCCACGGTTCAATACACACCTTGGTTTTTAACCACGGTTTTTGGTTCGGTTCGGTTCTGATGGCTTGTCACATACATTTTTTGTTATTCTATTCTTAGGCGACAGGAACAGCAAGAGGTTAAAGAGAAAAAATACTATTTTTTTATTGCAATACTCTTTCTTTATTTTACTTAAAAGAATTGAAAAACCTTACTTAAACTTAAAACTTTACTTTAAAAAAAACCTTGTATTCCTAGTGTATTGGATAATATAAAATAAATATATAAAGATTTACACTGGCAGCTCAGAGCTGTACAGCAGCATTAAAGTATGAAATTGAATGAATGAATGTAAAAATAAAACACTACATAGACTTCACTGTAAAATATACACTGATTCTTATTAAAGCTGCTGTATTAGTTTTTCAGTCAAGAGCAGTGAGGGATTTTCTCTTTGTCTTTTGTTGTTGTATTAACATTAAAGGGATATTTCACTCAAAACTGAAAATTCTGTCATCAAGAAATGAAAACAGGTTTGAAACAATATTAGAGTGAGTAAATAATGACATAATTTTAGAGGTGAACTGTCCCTTTAAGGACAGCGTGTTCACTATAGGCTGCGCTGCTGTCAATTAAAGACCTGCACACATCTAATATACAGACACACACGATTTTACTTTCACTTTAGGCATAACCAACTGTGTTTATGTTAACCTTGTGTGTATTTGACAGTATTAGCGCAGTAAGACGACTACTTAGTCCAGTAATCACGTGTTTGACAGGCGTTTAGTGCGCGCGCTCTGAGAAGCGCATGTTAAGATCGCGCATGTTAAGATCGCACATGCGAATGAGCCGGCGAGGCTTTAAAACGCACGCAAATAATGAGCTTTGCTGATTGTGAATAACTCTAGTGTTCCGTGAGTATAACTCCACCACTGACCTGTGATGTGAATGTATGTTGTGTTATTCAGTATTGGGATGGAGGCAAATGATAGAATTTGTAGAAAAATAATTTATTAAATGCGAAACCGAAAAAAACGCAATTCACAAGCGCGTATTGAACCCTGAATGCCGTACCGAACGGTTCAATATTATATTGAGAATTGTGGCATCCCTAATGTGTGTCATTCTGCAAATGTTGCTTCACAGTAACCTTCACTTAACCCTTGTGGCACCATCTGATAAAAAAAAAAAGTAAAAATGATCATTTCGAAACCTTGCCAATGATCCGAAAAACACTAGCCTCTCCACTAACTATTACACAAAATACCATTGGAATACTACTTCCGCCGCCTCACCGGAAGTTGTACCCACGTTCTTATTTACAGTAGCGCCCCCCAGAAACAGGTGGATAAAAACCATTACGCCTATGGAATGTCCCCACATTTCACAAAAACAAACATGAGTGTGTGTGTGTGTGTGTGTGTGTGTGTGTGTGTGTGAGTGTGTGTGAGTGTGTGTGAGTGTGTGTGAGTGTGTGTACCTCTGCTCCAGAATAGTTGAATATTCCCACAACGCTCACAGGCACGAGTTTATTCACGCAGCGGCCCAGAGCCTTTCGGCCCAGAGCGAACACAAACGGGATCTCCTGCTCCCTCGCCATGGCGATGACGTTATAAAGGGCCTCGTCCAGACCACCTGCACACACACACACACACACACACACACACACACAACATTAAACACTCCAGGGACGTTCGGTTGGATAGAGACTTCAGTGTTTCTCCTCAGGGGCGTGTCTGACCTTTGGCCTGGATCTTCTCACAGTTGGGCGAGATGATGACACACTTGATCTTGTGCAGCTTCATGTGTTTGGTGACCTCTCGCAGTCCCATGACCAGACGCCGCTTGGCCTTGGCTTTGCTGGGCTCCTTCTGATACACTCGCTCCTGGAAGCGGACCAGCTCCTGCAGCAGCAGCGTCACACTCTCATCGATGTCCTTACTCAACACCTGATTACAGTACCTGAGGACACACACCTGATTACAGTACCTGAGGACACACACCTGATTACAGTAACTGAGGACACACACCTGATTACAGTACCTGAGGACACACACCTGATTAAAGTACCTGAGGACAACACACCTGATTACAGTACCTGAGGACACACACCTGATTACAGTACCTGAGGACACACACCTGATTACAGTACCTGAGGACACACACCTGATTACAGTACCTGAGGACACACACCTGATTAAAGTACCTGAGGACAACACACCTGATTACAGTACCTGAGGACACACACCTGATTACAGTACCTGAGGACACACACCTGATTACAGTACCTGAGGACACACACCTGATTACAGTACTTGAGGACACACACCTGATTACAGTACCTGAGGACAACAACACCTGATTACAGTACCTGAGGACACACACCTGATTACAGTACCTGAGGACAACAACACCTGATTACAGTACCTGAGGACACACACCTGATTACAGTACCTGAGGACACACACCTGATTACAGTACTTGAGGACACACACCTGATTACAGTACCTAAGGACAACAACACCTGATTACAGTAACTGAGGACACACACCTGATTACAGTACTTGAGGACACACACCTGATTACAGTACCTGAGGACACACACCTGATTACAGTACCTGAGGACACACACCTGATTACAGTACTTGAGGACACACACCTGATTACAGTACCTGAGGACAACAACACCTGATTACAGTACCTGAGGACACACACCTGATTAAAGTACCTGAGGACACACACCTGATTACAGTACCTGAGGACACACACCTGATTACAGTACCTGAGGACACACACCTGATTACAGTACCTGATGACAACAACACCTGATTACAGTACCTGAGGACAACACACCTGATTACAGTACCTGAGGACACACACCTGATTACAGTACCTGAGGACACACACCTGATTACAGTACCTGATGACAACAACACCTGATTACAGTACCTGATGACAACAACACCTGATTACAGTACCTGAGGACACACACCTGGTTACAGTACCTGAGGACACACACCTGATTACAGTACCTGAGGACAACACACCTGATTACAGTACCTGAGGACAACACACCTGATTACAGTACCTGAGGACACACACCTGATTACAGTACCTGAGGACACACACCTGATTACAGTACCTGAGGACAACAACACCTGATTACAGTACCTGAAGACAACAACACCTGATTACAGTACCTGATGACAACAACACCTGATTACAGTACCTGAGGACACACACCTGGTTACAGTACCTGAGGACACACACCTGATTACAGTACCTGAGGACAACAACACCTGATTACAATACCTGAGGACAACACACCTGATTACAGTACCTGAGGACACACACCTGATTACAGTACCTGAGGACAACAACACCTGATTACAGTACCTGAGGACACACACCTGATTACAGTACCTGAGGACAACAACACCTGATTACAGTACCTGAGGACAACAACACCTGATTACAGTACCTGAGGACACACACCTGATTACAGTACCTGAAGACAACACACCTGATTACAGTACCTGAGGACAACTACGCGCGGATGCGCGGGTTGTGAGCGCGTTGTTTGTGTTTGAGCTCCGTCAAATTGATTCATAATCCTTGATTTTCTTCTTAATACTCGCTTACAAACGAATACTTTCTATTATTTACAGCGTGTGAACATATCTCCGATACGATTCTCTATAAAAAACAATCGGATTGCTTTGATATCGCTACTTATATCCGAACTTCCGCTACTAGCCGTAGCCCGCTAGCCTTGCACGCGTGGTAACTTGTTTAACGTTACACCCGGTAAACACTAATAGCTACAATTCGCCATCGTAGCACTTCTGCTACAATGGCGAATAACTCGGATGTTTGTCTAATGTTACCTTTGAGTGCAGGTGAGGACACGTTCGAGCTGCATTCGGTGCAGTTGGAGTTGGAGTCGTTGGCGAGGCAGATTCGCGGCCTTCTAGACAGACAAGCTGTGCTGAGAGAGCGGCGAACAGCGCTTGAAACATCGCGCGCCGATGCTCACAAGTCAGTGGATACTAACATTTTGACTCCGACCTCGTCTACTCCGCGTGTTTCTCTGCACAGGACCCAAGCACCCAGGACGCGATCATCATCCCTGGTTTCGTTCACTCCGGCACCGACACAGCGCCATGGACCCTGGGTGTTTCCACAGCGGAAGACGCGAGCCAGGACCAGAGCGAGGACCTCTCCGCCCCTCCCGGTCTTCGAGATCTCCACCCGGAACCGCTTCTCCCCTCTTCGCGAGACGGAACGCGACGCTGTGGTCATCGGTACTTCCATCGTCCGCCATGTCCACGCTACCTCAGGTAAAGGCAAGGTTATCACTCACTGCTTTCCTGGTGCTCGAGTTCTCGATGTCGCTGCGCAGGTTCCCGAGATCCTGAACGGTGACGAGCGCATCGGAGCTGTCGTGCTGCACGCGGGAACGAACGACACCAGGCTGCGGCAGACGGAGGTTCTGAAGAAGGACTACAGGAGCCTGATCGAGACGGTGCGCAGAACATCGCCTGAAGCAACGATCATCGTGTCTGGACCGCTTCCCACGTACCGACTAGGACATGAAAAGTTCAGTAGATTATTTGCTCTAAATGAATGGTTAATGTCATGGTGTAATGAACAGAAGCTGCTCTTTGTAAATAATTGGAATCTGTTTTGGGAGCGACCTAGGCTCTTCCGTCCTGATGGCCTTCACCCCAGCAGAATCGGAGCGGCTCTTCTGTCGGACAACATCTCCAGAGCGCTGCACACCATCATATGACTAGTAAGTCAAAGTCCAAATCACAGTATTTGCTGTCCTAACTTAATTGACATAAGTACCAATGTAGAACATTATATAGAAACTGTGTCTATTCCTCGTTTAGTGAGGTCAAACATTAAATCTACTGTAAGATCTAGGAAAAATCTAATTGTGATTAAACCAGAAAATCTCAATATTAGTGAACAAAACCAATTTTGTACTAACTTAATTGACATAAGTACCAATGTAGAACATTATATAGAAACTGTGTCTATTCCTCGTTTAGTGAGGTCAAACATTATATCTACTGTAGGATCTAGGAAAAATCTAATTGTGATTAAACCAGAAAATCGCAATATTAGTGAACAAAAACAATTTCTAAAACTAGGTCTTCTAAACATTAGATCGCTCACACCTAAGGCGGTTATTGTAAATGAAATGGTCACAGATAATAGTTTCGATGTACTTTGCCTTACTGAAACCTGGCTTAAGCCAAATGATTATTTTGGTCTTAATGAGTCTACTCCACCAGGATACTGTTATAAGCATGAGCCCCGTCTGATTGGTCGTGGCGGCGGTGTTGCAACAATCTATAGAGATATTCTAAATGTTACCCAGAAAACAGGTCACAGGTTTAATTCATTTGAAGTACTAGTGCTAAATGTTACGCTCTTAGATGTAAGGAAGAAATCCGTATTATCTCTAGCCTTAGCTACTGTATATAGACCTCCAGGGCCCTATGCTGATTTCCTAAAAGAGTTTGCAGACTTTCTCTCAGATCTATTGGTCAACGTCGATAAAGCATTAATTGTTGGAGATTTTAACATACACGTAGATAACACAAATGACGCGTTAGGGGCTGCGTTTACAGATCTATTAAATTCCTTTGGGGTCAAGCAAAACGTCACTGGTCCCACTCATCGTCTTAATCACACACTAGATTTAATTATATCACATGGAACCAACCCAACCGATATAGATATTATACCACAAAGTGATGATGTCACTGACCATTACATGGTAACTTGCATACTGCGTACTGCTGAAATCTGTCATGTTGCGCCACGTTATCGATCAGGCAGAACAATCCTTCCAACCACTATAGATAGATTCTCAAATACCTTACCTGATCTGTCTCAGCTGCTCAGTGAACCCAAACAAACAGATGAACTTGAGGAAATGACTAGCAGTATGAGCACCATTTTCTCTAGTACATTAGAAATTGTAGCACCAATTAGATTAAAAAAGGTTAGAGAGAAAACTAAAGCACCATGGTACAACAGTGCTACACACGTTATCAAGAGAGAAACTCGTAACTTAGAGCGTAAATGGAAACAAACTAATTTAGAGGTCTTTAGAATCGCATGGAAAGAAAGTATGTCACGTTATAAAAAGGCCCTAAAAGCAGCCAGGGCTGAGCATCTCCGCAAACTAATAGAAAATAACCAAAATAATCCAAGGTTTTTATTTAACACTGTGGCTAGACTAACAAATAAACAAGCATCGCCTGAACAAAATATTCCGTTACAGTTTAGTAGTAATGATTTTATGAACTTCTTCGCTGACAAAATAGAAAGCATCAGAAACAAAATTGTAAATGTACAATCATTAATGATGTCTTATGATTCAACCGCAATTATCACCCCTCAAGAACTACTACACCGCTTTACAACTATAGGACAGGAAGAGCTAAATAAACTTATCATTGCATCTAAACCAACAACATGTTTATTAGATCCAATACCCACTAAACTACTGAAAGAGTTGTTACCTGTAGTGGAAGAGCATCTTCTCAATATTATTAACTCGTCTTTATCTTTAGGTCATGTTCCAAGAATATTCAAGTTGGCAGTCATAAAACCTCTCATTAAGAAGCCACAATTAGATCATAATAACCTAGCAAATTACAGACCAATATCAAATCTTCCATTCATGTCTAAAATACTAGAAAAAGTTGTGTCCGCTCAATTGTGCTCTTTCTTGCAAGAAAATGATATCTATGAAAAATTTCAATCAGGATTCAGGCCGCATCACAGCACAGAAACTGCACTCGTTAAAATCACAAATGATTTACTTCTAGCTTCTGACCAAGGCTGTATCTCAATACTAGTTCTACTCGATCTTAGTGCTGCGTTCGATACTATAGATCATAAAATACTATTAGATCGACTTCAAAATTACACTGGTGTTCAGGGACAGGCATTAAACTGGTTTAGATCGTACTTATCAGACCGCTACCATTTTGTCTGTCTAAATGGGGAAAAATCAAAGATAACATCAGTAGACTATGGGGTGCCGCAAGGATCCGTGCTAGGCCCTCTGCTATTCTCAATATATATGCTGCCACTTGGTAATATTATAAGAAAACATGGAATTAATTTCCACTGTTATGCTGATGACACTCAATTATATATTTCATCACGACCAGATGAAAACGCTAAATTATCTAAACTGACAGCGTGTGTTGATGATATTAAACACTGGATGACGTGTAATTTTCTGCTATTAAATTCAGATAAAACGGAGGTGTTACTTATTGGTCCAAAAAATTGCCCACAAAACCTCTCACAATACAACTTTAACTTGGAAGGATGTCCTGTCGCTTTATCCACTACAGTAAGAGACCTGGGTGTTATATTAGACCGCAACTTGTCTTTCGAAAATCATATTTCATATGTTACAAGAACGGCATTTTTCCACCTTAGAAACATTGCCAAGCTACGTAACATGCTATCAATTTCTGATGCAGAAAAGTTAGTTCATGCATTCATGACCTCGAGACTAGATTACTGTAATGCTTTATTAGCTGGTTGCCCTGCATCATCGATAAACAAGCTACAGTTAGTCCAAAACGCAGCTGCTAGAGTTCTTACTAGGTCAAGAAAATATGATCATATGACACCAATTTTATCATCTCTACACTGGTTACCTATTAAGTTCCGTATCAATTACAAAGTATTGCTACTGACCTATAAAGCCCTAAATGGTTTAGCTCCAGTGTATTTAACGGATCTTTTATCGCCCTACAATCCATCGCGCTCTTTAAGATCACTAAACTCGAGGCTTCTGGTCATTCCTAGGATATCTAAGTCCACTAAAGGAGGGAGGGCATTTTCACATTTAGCTCCTAAACTCTGGAATAGTCTTCCGGATATTGTTCGAGGTTCAGACTCGCTGTCCGAGTTTAAAACTAGATTAAAGACGCATCTCTTTAGCCAAGCATTCACATTATAAATAAGTTTTATACTACAGTTAAATCGGATCAAAAGCATTAGTATTCTGAACAGCAGCTATGCTAATTATTTCCCATCTGCTTTTCTGTTGTTATCTCGGGACACTAGTCCCGAGGTAACTAGTTCGTCAGCTCCAGTTTGTATCCAGCCTCTGATGGAGACTTCAGATGCCCCTGTGATGAGACGACTCGACGCCTGTGAAGAGACGACTCAACGCCAGCGTTGTTATGGCCTAAAATAATACATGATTGATTAACTTATCCTAACATTTTTTTTTCTTTAACATTCTCTTTTCTAACATTTTTCAATGTACATTTATGAAATGCACTTTCTGTGAAGCTGCTTTGAAACAATGTGTATTGTGAAAAGCGCTATACAAATAAATTTGAATTGAATTGAATTGAATTGAACTACACCTGATTACAGTACCTGAGGACAACACACCTGATTACAGAACCTGAGGACACACACCTGATTACAGTACCTGAGGACACACACCTGATTACAGTACCCGAGGACACACACCTGATTACAATACCTGAGGACAACACACCTGATTACAGTACCTGAGGACACACACCTGATTACAGTACCTGAGGACAACAACACCTGATTACAGTACCTGATGACAACAACACCTGATTACAGTACCTGAGGACAACACACCTGATTACAGTATCTGAGGACACACACCTGATTACAGTACCTGAGGACACACACCTGATTACAGTACCTGATGACAACAACACCTGATTACAGTACCTGATGACAACAACACCTGATTACAGTACCTGAGGACAACACACCTGATTACAGTACCTGAGGACAACACACCTGATTACAGTACCTGAGGACACACACCTGATTACAGTACCTGAGGACACACACCTGATTACAGTACCTGATGACAACAACACCTGATTACAGTACCTGATGACAACAACACCTGATTACAGTACCTGAGGACACACACCTGGTTACAGTACCTGAGGACACACACCTGATTACAGTACCTGAGGACAACACACCTGATTACAGTACCTGAGGACACACACCTGATTACAGTACCTGAGGACACACACCTGATTACAGTACCTGATGACAACAACACCTGATTACAGTACCTGATGACAACAACACCTGATTACAGTACCTGAGGACACACACCTGGTTACAGTACCTGAGGACACACACCTGGTTACAGTACCTGAGGACAACAACACCTGATTACAATACCTGAGGACAACACACCTGATTACAGTACCTGAGGACACACACCTGATTACAGTACCTGAGGACAACAACACCTGATTACAGTACCTGAGGACACACACCTGATTACAGTACCTGAGGACAACAACACCTGATTACAGTACCTGAGGACAACAACACCTGATTACAATACCTGAGGACACACACCTGATTACAGTACCTGAGGACAACACACCTGATTACAGTACCTGAGGACAACAACACCTGATTACAGTACCTGAGGACAACACACCTGATTACAGTACCTGAGGACAACAACACCTGATTCACACCTGATTACAGTACCTGAAGACAACAACACCTGACTACAGTACCTGAGGACACACACACCTGATTACAGTACCTGAAGACAACAACATCTGACTACAGTACCTGAGGACACACACCTGATTACAGTACCTGAGGACACACACCTGATTACAGTACCTGAGGACACACACACCTGATTACAGTACCTGAGGACACACACCTGATTACAGTACCTGAGGACAACACACCTGATTACAGTACCTGAGGACAACCCACCTGATTACAGTACCTGAGGCCAACAACACTTGATTCACACCTGATTACAGTACCTGAGGACACACAACTGATTACAGTACCTGAAGACAACAACATCTGATTACAGTACCTGAGGACACACACCTGATTACAGTACCTGAGGACACACACCTGATTACAGTACCTGAGGACACACACCTGATTACAGTACCTGAAGACAACACACCTGATTACAGTACCTGAGGACAACAACACCTGATTACAGTACCTGAGGACAACAACACCTGATTCACACCTGATTACAGTACCTGAGGACACACAACTGATTACAGTACCTGAGGACACACAACTGATTACAGTACCTGAGGACAACAACACCTGATTACAGTACCTGAGGACACACACCTGATTACAGTACCTGAAGACAACAACACCTGATTACAGTACCTGAGGACAACAACACCTGATTACAGTACCTGAGGACAATACACCTGATTACAGTACCTGAGGACAATACACCTGATTACAGTACCTGAGGACACACACCTGATTACAGTACCTGAGGACAACACACCTGATTACAGTACCTGAGGACAACAACACCTGATTACAGTACCTGAGGACAACAACACCTGATTACAGTACCTGAGGACAAAACACCTGATTACAGTACCTGAGGACACACACCTGATTCACACCTGATTACAGTACCTGAGGACACACAACTGATTACAGTACCTGAGGACACACAACTGATTACAGTACCTGAGGACACACAACTGATTACAGTACCTGAGGACAACAACACCTGATTACAGTACCTGAGGACACACACCTGATTACAGTACCTGAAGACAACAACACCTGATTACAGTACCTGAGGACAACAACACCTGATTACAGTACCTGAGGACAATACACCTGATTACAGTACCTGAGGACACACACCTGATTACAGTACCTGAGGACAACACACCTGATTACAGTACCTGAGGACAACAACACCTGATTACAGTACCTGAGGACAACAACACCTGATTACAGTACCTGAGGACAACACACCTGATTACAGTACCTGAGGACAACACACCTGATTACAGTACCTGAGGACAACACACCTGATTACAGTACCTGAGGACAACACACCTGATTACAGTACCTGAGGACAACCCACCTGATTACAGTAACTGAGGCCAACAACACTTGATTCACACCTGATTACAGTACCTGAAGACAACAACACCTGATTACAGTACCTGAGGACAACAACACCTGATTACAGTACCTGAGGACAACACACCTGATTACAGTACTTGAGGACACACACCTGATTACAGTACCTGAGGACAACACACCTGATTACAGTACCTGAGGACAACAACACCTGATTACAGTACCTGAGGACAACACACCTGATTACAGTACCTGAGGACAACAACACCTGATTACAGTACCTGAGGACAACAACACCTGATTCACACCTGATTACAGTACCTGAGGACACACAACTGATTACAGTACCTGAGGACACACAACTGATTACAGTACCTGAGGACATCAACACCTGATTACAGTACCTGAGGACACACACCTGATTACAGTACCTGAGGACAACAACACCTGATTACAGTACCTGAGGACAATACACCTGATTACAGTACCTGAGGACAACACACCTGATTACAGTACCTGAGGACAACAACACCTGATTACAGTACCTGAGGACAATACACCTGATTACAGTACCTGAGGACAACACACCTGATTACAGTACCTGAGGACAACAACACCTGATTACAGTACCTGAGGACACACACCTGATTACAGTACCTGAGGACAACACACCTGATTACAGTACCTGAGGACAACAACACCTGATTACAGTACCTGAGGACAACACACCTGATTACAGTACCTGAGGACAACACACCTGATTAAAGTACCTGAGGACAACAACCCCTGATTACAGTACCTGAGGACACACACCTGATTACAGTACCTGAGGACAACACACCTGATTACAGTACCTGAGGACAACAACACCTGATTACAGTACCTGAGGACAACACACCTGATTACAGTACCTGAGGACAACAACCCCTGATTACAGTACCTGAGGACACACACCTGATTACAGTACCTGAGGACAACACACCTGATTACAGTACCTGAGGACAACACACCTGATTACAGTACCTGAGGACAACAACCCCTGATTACAGTACCTGAGGACACACACCTGATTACAGTACCCGAGGACACACACCTGATTACAGTACCTGAGGACACACACCTGATTACAGTACCTGAGGACACACACCTGATTACAGGTGTTGTAATATGAGGACGTTCCCCATGTCCTCACTTTTCAAAATGCTTAGAAATCACAGAATGAGGTTTTTTTCACAGAAAGTAAACTGCACAGTCTCCTGTGATGGGTAGGTTTAGGGGCAGTGTGTGTGTGTGTGTGTGTGTGTGTGTACTCACTCTCTGAACCGGCGGCTGTGGATCTTGGTGATGGCTGAGGCTGCCATGGGGCTCCCGATGCCCGAGCTGGCGGGCGACCCCTGAGAGACGGGCGTGATGCTGTACGGAGAGTTCTGACTGGCTGGAGACAGCGACGCATCACTGGGCATGCTCAGACCGTTCTCTACAACACACACACACACACACACACACACACACACACACACACACACACAGGAGACAGATGAGCACTACCTTACACATGATTCTGTTTCTGATCATATTAGAGCTGCACAATACTGGAAAAACTGGCATTGCCATATTTAGTTATATACACCGATCAGGCATAACATTATGACTTAATATCGTGTTGGTCCCTGACCTGTCGAGGCATGGACTCCTCTAGACCCCTGAATATGTGCTGTGGTATCTAGCACTAAGATGTTATCAGCAGATCCTTTAAATCCTGTAAGTTGCGAGGTGGGGCCTCCATGGATCGGACTTGTTTGTTCAGCTCATCCCACAGATGTCACACTGCCTCCGCCGCCACGCCTTCTTCCCATAATGCACCTGGTGCCATGTGCTCCCCAGGTAAGCCACGCACACACACCCGGCCAGCCACTGATGTAGAAGAACACGTGATCATCAGACCAGGCCACCTTCTTCCATTGCTCCGTGGTCCAGTTCTGATGCTCACGGGCCACTGTTGGTGCTTTGGGCGGGGTCAGGGGTCAGCATGGGCACTGGTCAGCGGCTGTGCCGCCCCATACACAACAAACAGAGATGCTCTGTGTATTCTGAGCCTTTTCTATCAGAACCAGCATTAACTTCTGGAGCAGTTTGAGCTCCAGTAGCTCGTCTGTTTGATCAACCACACGGGCATCAATGAGTCTCGGCCGCCCATGACCCTGTGGCTGGTTCTCCACTGGTCCTTCATGACCCTGTGGCCGGTTCTCCACTGGTCCTTCATGACCCTGTGGCCGGTTCTCCACTGGTCCTCCATGACCCTGTGGCCGGTTCTCCACTGGTCCTCCATGACCCTGTGGCCGGTTCTCCACTGGTCCTCCATGACCCTGTGGCCGGTTCTCCACTGGTCCTCCATGACCCTGTGGCCGGTTCTCCACTGGTCCTTCATGACCCTGTGGCCGGTTCTCCACTGGTCCTCCATGACCCTGTGGCCGGTTCTCCACTGGTCCTCCATGACCCTGTGGCCGGTTCTCCACTGGTCCTTCTTGACCCTGTGGCCGGTTCTCCACTGGTCCTTCATGACCCTGTGGCCGGTTCTCCACTGGTCCTTCATGACCCTGTGGCCAGTTCTCCACTGGTCCTTCATGACCCTGTGGCCGGTTCTCCACTGGTCCTCCATGACCCTGTGGCCGGTTCTCCACTGGTCCTCCATGACCCTGTGGCCGGTTCTCCACTGGTCCTTCATGACCCTGTGGCCGGTTCTCCACTGGTCCTTCATGACCCTGTGGCCGGTTCTCCACTGGTCCTCCATGACCCTGTGGCCGGTTCTCCACTGGTCCTCCATGACCCTGTGGCCGGTTCTCCACTGGTCCTTCATGACCCTGTGGCCGGTTCTCCACTGGTCCTTCATGACCCTGTGGCCGGTTCTCCACTGGTCCTTCATGACCCTGTGGCCGGTTCTCCACTGGTCCTTCTTGACCCTGTGGCCGGTTCTCCACTGGTCCTTCTTGACCCTGTGGCCGGTTCTCCACTGGTCCTTCATGACCCTGTGGCCGGTTCTCCACTGGTCCTCCATGACCCTGTGGCCGGTTCTCCACTGGTCCTTCATGACCCTGTGGCCGGTTCTC
The DNA here is from genome assembly GCA_033150135.1 of Gobio occitaniae. Lineage (NCBI taxonomy): Eukaryota > Metazoa > Chordata > Actinopteri > Cypriniformes > Gobionidae > Gobio > Gobio occitaniae. Next base: position 85,801 of record JARQWZ010004391.1, on the reverse strand, counting down.
CACTGGTCCTCCATGACCCTGTGGCTGGTTCTCCACTGGTCCTTCTTGACCCTGTGGCCGGTTCTCCACTGGTCCTTCATGACCCTGTGGCCGGTTCTCCACTGGTCCTCCATGACCCTGTGGCCGGTTCTCCACTGGTCCTTCATGACCCTGTGGCCGGTTCTCCACTGGTCCTTCATGACCCTGTGGCCGGTTCTCCACTGGTCCTTCATGACCCTGTGGCCGGTTCTCCACTGGTCCTCCATGACCCTGTGGCCGGTTCTCCACTGGTCCTCCATGACCCTGTGGCCGGTTCTCCACTGGTCCTTCTTGACCCTGTGGCCGGTTCTCCACTGGTCCTTCATGACCCTGTGGCCGGTTCTCCACTGGTCCTTCATGACCCTGTGGCCGGTTCTCCACTGGTCCTCCATGACCCTGTGGCCGGTTCTCCACTGGTCCTTCATGACCCTGTGGCCGGTTCTCCACTGGTCCTTCATGACCCTGTGGCCGGTTCTCCACTGGTCCTTCATGACCCTGTGGCCGGTTCTCCACTGGTCCTCCATGACCCTGTGGCCGGTTCTCCACTGGTCCTCCATGACCCTGTGGCCGGTTCTCCACTGGTCCTTCTTGACCCTGTGGCCGGTTCTCCACTGGTCCTTCATTAGATTAGATTAGATTAGATTCAACTTTATTGTCATTACACAAGTACAAGTACAAGGCAACGAAATGCAGTTTAGGTCTAACCAGAAGTGCAATAGCAGCAAGTGCAGGATATACAATGGATGCGTAAGTGCATGACATGGATATGTACTGAATATATATAAATATGTATAAATAGAGAGTTGTCTTACTATAAACAGAACTGAATTTACAGGTGAATATGTACAGTGAATAAATATACAGATGGCTATTACTATAAACAGAATTTACAGGTGAATATGTACTATGAATATAATATACAGATGGCTATTACTATAAACAGAATTTTACAGATAGAGGTATACAATAATATGTTAGGCTAATATGAGGAATATAGCAGTGGATTAGGGTAGTGCAATAAATTATGGACAGAGCTATCCGGAAAAAATAAAAAGTGTAAAGTGCAGTGGAAAGTGGTTGCATATTACAGTTAGAAGTACGGTGCAAAATGCAAATGTAAACATTGGTACTATAAATACAGTCGGCAGTGCAAATGAGCATAATCCAGTTAAGATATGGCAGTGCAAGATGCATATGTAAACAGTTGTTACTGTGATAAACAGTCGGTAGTGCAAATAACAAAGTGAAGGCGGATGTGAGGTAGGAGAGTTAGCAGTTTATGAGGGAAGTGGATCAACGGGGGTTTGAGTTCAATAAAGAGACAGCTCTGGGGAAAAAACTGTTCTTAAGTCTGCTGGTCCTGGTCCGGAGGATCCTGAAACGCCTGCCGGAGGGCAGGAGAGAAAACAGTCTGTGGGCTGGGTGAGAGGAGTCCTTGAGGATGCTGCGAGCTCGATGCAGACAGCGTTTCCTCTGGATGTGCTCGATGGCAGGCAGTGGAGTCCCTGTGATGCGCTGGGCAGTTTTCACCACCCGCTGCAGTGCCTTGCGCTCCGCAACAGAGCAGCTCCCATACCACACTGCGACACAGTTGGTCAGGATGCTTTCTATTGCGCAGCGATAGAAGTTCACCAGGATAGCCGAGGAGAGCTGATTCTTCCTCAGTGTCCTCAGGAAGAAGAGGCGCTGGTGAGCCTTCTTGACCAGGCTGGAGGTGTTGGTCGTCCACGACATGTCCGCCGAGATGTGGGTCCCCAGGAACTTGAAACTGGAGACACGCTCAACAGCCATTCCATTGATGTGGATGGTGTCGTGTGTGCCTCTTGACTCTTTCCTGAAGTCCACGATGAGCTCCTTCGTTTTGGTGGTGTTGAGGAGCAGGTTATTATCAGCGCACCATGTGGCCAGGTGCTGGATCTCTTCCCTGTAGGCAGTCTCATCGTTGTTGCTGATGAGCCCAATCACCGTAGTGTCGTCCGCAAACTTGACGATGGAATTAGATCCATACACAGGCTTGCAGTCGGAGGTGAAGAGGGAGTAGAGAAACGGACCTTAGCACACAGCCCTGTGGTACGCCAGTGTTGAGTGTGATGGATGTGGAGCAGGTGAATCCTGATCGAACATTCTGGGGTCTATCAGTTAGGAAGTCCAAAATCCAGTTACACATTGAAGTGTTGATGCCCAGGTCTCCAAGTTTGGCAATTAACTTGGATGGGATGACAGTGTTGAATGCTGAGCTGAAGTCAACAAACAGCATACGTGCGTAAGTGTTTTTATTGTCCAGGTGAGTGAGCACAGAGTGCAGTGCCATGGAAACGGCATCCTCTGTGCTCCTATTGCTGCGATAGGCAAACTGGTGTGAGTCCAATGTGGATGGTAGAGAGTCTTTTAGGTGCTCCAGGACCAGCCGCTCAAAGCACTTCATAACGATGGGTGTGAGTGCTACAGGGCGGTAGTCATTAGGGCACCTCGGGCTAGAGCTTTTCGGCACTGGCACAATGGAAGTGCGTTTAAAGCATGTCGGTACAGCTGCTTGGGCAAGAGACCGGTTGAAAATGTCTGTAAAAACCCCAGCGAGCTGCTCCGCACATGCCCTGAGCACACGTCCAGGGATGTTGTCTGGTCCAGCAGCCTTGTGCGCGCTGATCCGGCTCAGTGCCTTGCAGACATCTGTGGAGGAGAGTGTGATTGGTGGGTGGTCAGCTGAGGGTTTGAGCTTGGTGGCAGTTTCTCTGTTGTCTCTTTCAAAACGAGCATAAAAGTAATTTAGCTCGTTCAGGAAGTTGACATCAGTGGCTGCGGGGGTGGAGTGGGGGGGTTTGTAGTCACTGATGGCCTGAATGCCCTGCCACATGCGTCGAGGGTCAGAGTTGGAAAAGTGACCCTCTATCTTTAGCTTGTAGCAGTGCTTGGCCTTTTTGATGCCCCTCTTCAGGTTAGCTCTGGATGTACTGTAGGCTTGTGCATCTCCTGATCTGAAGGCAGTATTGCGTGACTTCAGCAGGAGTCGAACTTCCCTGTTCATCCAAGGCTTCTGATTAGGGTATGTGGTGATCTGTTTCTGGGTTGTAACACTGTCGATGGTGGTATTGATATGATCCAATACAGAGGAAGTGAATGAGTCAATGTCCGTGTGAGCGCCACTGGTGGCTTGAGAAGCAAACATACTCCAGTCTGTGTTTAGAAACCTTTCCTGGAGTGTGGAATCTGCCCCCGCAGGCCACACCTTGATGGTCTTTACTTCTGGCTTCACACGGTTGATGAGGGGTGAATATTTGGGTGATAGAAACAAAGAGAGGTGATCTGACTGTCCCAGGTGGGGGAGGGGTGTTGCAACGTAAGCTCCGGCCATGTTTGTGTAAACATGGTCTAAGGTTTTGTTTCCTCTGGTGTGGCAGGAAACATGCTGGTGAAACTTGGGTAGCACTGACTTTAGGTTTGAATGATTAAAGTCACCTGCAACAATAAACGCAGCTTCCGGGTGATCAGTCTGTTGTTTACTGATGGCTGCGTGAAGTTCTTTCATAGCAAGCTTGGCATCAGCATCCGGGGGAATATAGGCTGCAGTGATAATGGTGGAAGTGAACTCCCGCGGTAGATAAAACGGTCTACATTTAACCATGAGAAACTCCAGGTTAGCTGAACAATGACTCCCAACAATAGCAGAGTTTGTGCACCAAGCTTTGTTAATATAAATGCACAATCCACCCCCTCTGCTCTTCCCGGAGCCATCTAGTGTTCTATCCGCCCGGAGTGTGTGGCGTCCCGCTAGCTCAATAGCGGTGTCCGGTATTCCGCTGTTTAACCAGGTTTCAGTGAAGATTAGGACGTTACAGTTCAAAAGTTTCTTACTGTGTGTAATGCTGAGTCGAATCTCCTCCATTTTGTTCACTAGCGATCGTACATTGGCAAGGAAAATGCTGGGTAAAGAGAGCCGGTAAGGAGTTAGCCTTAGCTTAGCTCTTAGACCTCCACGCTTACCTCGCCTTTGTTTACGATCACAGCGCCGCCTTCTAGCACTTCCGCCCGGCCGGGCAGAGCGCATCGCCTCGGGCGTCCTAGCGATCTCAGGAAGGAGTTGAAGATTGTCCATAAAACTGTCGGAAATTCGCAAACCAATATCCAAAAGCTCACAACGGGTGTACGATGTAAAAGCACAACTGTTCTGTATGAACAGACCCGAGATGAACAAGAAAAATACCGCAAAATTGCAGAATCTGGAGAGACGCTGAGCCTCGCGATCTACTCGCGCCGCCATCTTGGTCAGATGACCCTGTGGCCGGTTCTGCACTGGTCCTTCATGACCCTGTGGCCGGTTCTCCACTGGTCCTTCATGACCCTGTGGCCGGTTCTCCACTGGTCCTTCTTGACCCTGTGGCCGGTTCTCCACTGGTCCTTCATGACCCTGTGGCCGGTTCTCCACTGGTCCTTCATGACCCTGTGGCCGGTTCTCCACTGGTCCTTCATGACCCTGTGGCCGGTTCTCCACTGGTCCTTCATGACCCTGTGGCCGGTTCTCCACTGGTCCTTCATGACCCTGTGGCCGGTTCTGCACTGGTCCTTCATGACCCTGTGGCCGGTTCTCCACTGGTCCTTCATGACCCTGTGGCCGGTTCTCCACTGGTCCTTCATGACCCTGTGGCCGGTTCTCCACTGGTTCTCCATGACCCTGTGGCCGGTTCTCCACTGGTTCTTCATGACCCTGTGGCCGGTTCTCCACTGGTCCTCCATGACCCTGTGGCCGGTTCTCCACTGGTCCTCCACTTCTGATAGAGACTGACCACTGCAGACCGGGAACACCCCACAAGAGCTGCAGTTTTGGAGATCCTCTGACCCAAAACAATCTGGCCCTTGTCAAACTCGCTCAAATCCTTACGCTTGCCCATTTTTCCTGCTTCTAACACACCAACTCTGAGGACAAAATGTTAAATTGCTGCCTAATATATCCCACCCACTAACAGGAGATCATCAGTGTTATTCACTAGTCATAATGTTACGCCTGATTGGTGTAATTATTGTGTGTGTTCGTACCGTCCTGCTCCTGTGTGAGCGGGTCGGTGAAGCTCAGACTGTCTCTCTGCTCGTCGGCTCCAGGCACGCCGTGATCCGCAGAGCTCTTGCCCTTCTTCACCTCGCGCTCCTGCAGAATAATCTACACACACAGAGAGAGGGGGCGGGGTTAATGATGTCATATCCTGTCACGCTCAGCGGCATGTGTGTGTGTGTGTGTGAAGCACCTTCTTCATGGCGGTGGTCTTCTTGACTTTGGGAATCTCTCTCTCTTTGCCCCTCTTGATGCGCGGCGCGCTGGAGTCCAGGATGTTGTGTGGGGGGGTGTATGTGTTCTTGAGTCCTGTCACTCGACTGCCGCCATCTTTACTGTGCAGAGCGGCCACTGTCCCAACTGACAACAACACACACACACACACTAGCGTTAGCTCACTCTTCCTCCCTCGCGCTTATTAAAGGGTTATTAGTTCACCCAAAAATGAAAATTGGCTGAGCCTCATGTGGTTGGACACCCGTCAGACCTCCGTTCATCTTCAGACACAAATGAAGATATTTTAGTGTAAATCTGATGCTCTGAAAGGCCTCCATTGGCTCAACTTTACACTCTCAAGACCCTTAAAAGACACTAAAGGCGTCGATACAAAGTCCATCTCACTACAGCGGCTCTACAATAACTTTATGAAGCGAAGAGAATAGTTTTTGTGCGCAAAAAAACCCTAAATAACGACTTCTATAGTGATGACCGAATTCAAAACATGGCATCATGAAGCTTCGAAGCGTTATGAATCAGTGAGTCGATTCAGCGGTTCAGAGCGTTATGAATCAGTGAGTCAATTCAGCGGTTTGGATCGCCAAAGTCACGTCATTTCAGCAGTTTGGCGGTTTGACACGCGATCCGAATCATGATTCGACTCACTGATTCATAACGCTCCGAACTGCTGAATTGACTCGCTGATTCATAAAGCTCCGAACTGCTGAATCGACTCACTGATTCATAACGCTCCGAACTGCTGAATCGACTTGCTGATTCATAACGCTCTGAACTGCTGAATCGACTCACTGATTCATAACGCTCTGAACCGCTGAATCGACTCACTGATTCATAACACTCTGAACCTTTGAATCGACTCACTGATTCATAACGTTCTGAACCGCTGAATCGATTCACTGATTCATAACGCTCTGAACCGCTGAATCGACTCACTGATTCATAACGCTCTGAACCGCTGAATCGACTCACTGATTCATAATGCTCTGAACCGCCTCACTGATTCATAACGTTCTGAACCGCTGAATCGACTCACTGATTCATAACGCTCTGAACTGCTGAAACGACTCACTGATTCATAACGCTCTGAACCGCTGAATCGACTCACTGATTCATAACGCTCTGAACCGCCTCACTGATTCATAACGTTCTGAACCGCTGAATCGACTCACTGATTGATAACGCTCTGAACCGCTGAATCGACTCACTGATTCATAACGCTCTGAACCGCTGAAACGACTCACTGATTCATAACGTTCTGAACCGCTGAATCGACTCACTGATTCATAACGCTCTGAACCGCTGAATCGACTCACTGATTCATAACGCTCTAAACCGCTGAAACGACTCACTGATTCATTACGCTCTGAACCGCTGAAACGACTCACTGATTCATAACGCTCTGAAACGACTCACTGATTCATAACGCTCTGAACCGCCTCACTGATTCATAACGTTCTGAACTGCTGAATCGACTCACTGATTCATAACGCTCTGAACCGCTGAATCGACTCACTGATTCCTAATGCTCTGAACCGCTGATTCGACTGACTGACTCATAACGCTTCGAAGCTTCATGATGCCGTGTTTTGAAATCGTTTTAGTGCCTTTTAAGGGTCTTGAGAGTGTAAAGTTGAGCCAATGGAGGCATTTCAGAGCATCAGATTTACACTAAAATATCTTCATTTGTCTCAGTTGGAGTTGTGTCAGAGTTGTGTGTCAGAGTTGTGTGTCAGAGTTGTGTGTCAAGAGTTGTGTGTCAAGAGTTGTGTGTCTCAGTTGGAGTTGTGTCTCAGTTGGAGTTGTGTGTCAGTTGGAGTTGTGTGTCTCAGAGTTGAGTGTCAGAGTTGTGTGTCTCAGAGTCGTGTGTCTCAGAGTCGTGTGTCTCAGAGTCGTGTGTCTCAGAGTCGTGTGTCTCAGAGTCGTGTGTCTCAGAGTTGTGTGTCTCAGAGTTGTGTGTCTCAGAGTTGTGTCTCAGAGTCGTGTGTCTCAGAGTCGTGTGTCTCAGAGTCGTGTGTCTCAGAGTCGTGTGTCTAAGAGTTGTGTGTCTCAGAGTTGTGTGTCTCAGAGTTGTGTGTCAGAGTTGTGTGTCAGAGTTGTGTGTCAAGAGTTGTGTGTCAAGAGTTGTGTGTCTCAGTTGGAGTTGTGTCTCAGTTGGAGTTGTGTGTCAGTTGGAGTTGTGTGTCTCAGAGTTGAGTGTCAGAGTTGTGTGTCTCAGAGTTGAGTGTCAGAGTCGTGTGTCTCAGAGTCGTGTGTCTCAGAGTCGTGTGTCTCAGAGTTGTGTGTCTCAGAGTTGTGTGTCTCAGAGTTGTGTGTCTCAGAGTTGTGTGTCTCAGAGTCGTGTGTCTCAGAGTCGTGTGTCTCAGAGTCGTGTGTCTAAGAGTTGTGTGTCTCAGAGTTGTGTGTCTCAGAGTTGTGTGTCAGAGTTGTGTGTCTCAGAGTTGAGTGTCTCAGAGTTGTGTGTCAGAGTTGTGTGTCTCAGAGTTGTGTGTCTCAGAGTTGTGTGTCTCAGAGTCGTGTGTCTAAGAGTTGTGTGTCTCAGAGTTGTGTGTCTCAGAGTTGTGTGTCTCAGAGTTGTGTGTCTCAGAGTTGTGTGTCAGAGTTGAGTGTCTCAGAGTCGTGTGTCTCAGAGTTGTGTGTCTCAGAGTCGTGTGTCTCAGACTCGTGTGTCTCAGAGTCGTGTGTCTCAGAGTTGTGTGTCTCAGAGTTGTGTGTCTCAGAGTTGAGTGTCTCAGAGTTGTGTGTCTCAGAGTTGTGTGTCTCAGAGTTGTGTGTCTCAGAGTTGAGTGTCTCAGAGTTGTGTGTCAGAGTTGTGTGTCAGAGTTGAGTGTCTCAGAGTCGTGTGTCTCAGAGTTGAGTGTCTCAGAGTTGTGTGTCAGAGTTGTGTGTCAGAGTTGTGTGTCAGAGTTGTGTGTCAGAGTCGTGTGTCTCAGAGTCGTGTGTCTCAGAGTCGTGTGTCTCAGAGTTGTGTGTCTCAGAGTTGTGTGTCTCAGAGTTGTGTGTCTCAGAGTTGAGTGTCTCAGAGTTGTGTGTCAGAGTTGTGTGTCAGAGTTGTGTGTCAGAGTTGAGTGTCTCAGAGTCGTGTGTCTCAGAGTTGAGTGTCTCAGAGTTGTGTGTCAGAGTTGTGTGTCAGAGTTGTGTGTCAGAGTCGTGTGTCTCAGAGTCGTGTGTCTCAGAGTTGTGTTTCTCAGAGTTGTGTGTCTCAGAGTTGTGTGTCTCAGAGTTGTGTGTCTCAGAGTTGTGTGTCAGAGTTGAGTCTCAGAGTTGTGTGTCTCAGAGTCGTGTGTCTCAGAGTTGAGTGTCTCAGAGTTGTGTGTCAGAGTTGTGTGTCAGAGTTGTGTGTCAGAGTTGAGTGTCTCAGAGTCGTGTGTCTCAGAGTCGTGTGTCTCAGAGTTGTGTGTCTCAGAGTGTTGTGTCAGAGTTGTGTGTCTCAGAGTCGTGTGTCTCAGAGTCGTGTGTCTCAGAGTTGTGTGTCTCAGAGTTGTGTGTCTCAGAGTGTTGTGTCAGAGTTGAGTGTCTCAGAGTTGTGTGTCTCAGAGTTGTGTGTCTCAGAGTTGTGTGTCTCAGAGTTGTGTGTCAGAGTTGAGTGTCTCAGAGTTGTGTGTCTCAGAGTTGTGTGTCTCAGAGTTGTGTGTCTCAGAGTTGTGTGTCTCAGAGTTGTGTGTCAGAGTTGAGTGTCAGAGTTGTGTCTCAGAGTTGTGTGTCAGAGTTGAGTGTCTCAGAGTCGTGTGTCTCAGAGTTGTGTGTCTCAGAGTTTTGTGTGTGTCAGAGTTGTGTGTGTCAGAGTTGTGTGTCTCAGAGTTGTGTGTCTCAGAGTTGTGTGTCTCAGAGTTGTGTGTCAGAGTTGAGTCTCAGAGTTGTGTGTCTCAGAGTCGTGTGTCTCAGAGTTGAGTGTCTCAGAGTTGTGTGTCAGAGTTGAGTGTCTCAGAGTTGAGTGTCTCAGAGTTGTGTGTCTCAGAGTTGTGTGTCTCAGAGTTGTGTGTCAGAGTTGAGTCTCAGAGTTGTGTGTCTCAGAGTCGTGTGTCTCAGAGTTGAGTGTCTCAGAGTTGTGTGTCAGAGTTGTGTGTCAGAGTTGTGTGTCAGAGTTGAGTGTCTCAGAGTCGTGTGTCTCAGAGTTGTGTGTCTCAGAGTTGTGTGTCTCAGAGTGTTGTGTCAGAGTTGAGTGTCTCAGAGTTGTGTGTCTCAGAGTTGTGTGTCTCAGAGTTGTGTGTCTCAGAGTTGTGTGTCAGAGTTGAGTGTCTCAGAGTTGTGTGTCTCAGAGTTGTGTGTCTCAGAGTTGTGTGTCTCAGAGTTGTGTGTCTCAGAGTTGTGTGTCAGAGTTGAGTGTCAGAGTTGTGTCTCAGAGTTGTGTGTCAGAGTTGAGTGTCTCAGAGTCGTGTGTCTCAGAGTTGTGTGTCTCAGAGTTTTGTGTGTGTCAGAGTTGTGTGTGTCAGAGTTGTGTGTCTCAGAGTTGTGTGTCAGAGTTGTGTGTCTCAGAGTCGTGTGTCTCAGAGTTGAGTGTCTCAGAGTTGTGTGTCAGAGTTGTGTGTCAGAGTTGTGTGTCAGAGTCGTGTGTCTCAGAGTCGTGTGTCTCAGAGTTGTGTTTCTCAGAGTTGTGTGTCTCAGAGTTGTGTGTCTCAGAGTTGTGTGTCTCAGAGTTGTGTGTCAGAGTTGAGTCTCAGAGTTGTGTGTCTCAGAGTCGTGTGTCTCAGAGTTGAGTGTCTCAGAGTTGTGTGTCAGAGTTGTGTGTCAGAGTTGTGTGTCAGAGTTGAGTGTCTCAGAGTCGTGTGTCTCAGAGTCGTGTGTCTCAGAGTTGTGTGTCTCAGAGTGTTGTGTCAGAGTTGTGTGTCTCAGAGTCGTGTGTCTCAGAGTCGTGTGTCTCAGAGTTGTGTGTCTCAGAGTTGTGTGTCTCAGAGTGTTGTGTCAGAGTTGAGTGTCTCAGAGTTGTGTGTCTCAGAGTTGTGTGTCTCAGAGTTGTGTGTCTCAGAGTTGTGTGTCAGAGTTGAGTGTCTCAGAGTTGTGTGTCTCAGAGTTGTGTGTCTCAGAGTTGTGTGTCTCAGAGTTGTGTGTCTCAGAGTTGTGTCTCAGAGTTGTGTGTCTCAGAGTTGTGTGTCTCAGAGTTGTGTGTCTCAGAGTTGTGTGTCAGAGTTGAGTGTCTCAGAGTCGTGTGTCTCAGAGTTGTGTGTCTCAGAGTTTTGTGTGTGTCAGAGTTGTGTGTGTCAGAGTTGTGTGTCTCAGAGTTGTGTGTCTCAGAGTTGTGTGTCTCAGAGTTGTGTGTCAGAGTTGAGTCTCAGAGTTGTGTGTCTCAGAGTCGTGTGTCTCAGAGTTGAGTGTCTCAGAGTTGTGTGTCAGAGTTGAGTGTCTCAGAGTTGAGTGTCTCAGAGTTGTGTGTCTCAGAGTTGTGTGTCTCAGAGTTGTGTGTCAGAGTTGAGTCTCAGAGTTGTGTGTCTCAGAGTCGTGTGTCTCAGAGTTGAGTGTCAGAGTTGTGTGTCAGAGTTGTGTGTCAGAGTTGAGTGTCTCAGAGTC
>JARQWZ010004391.1:65000-70000 GCA_033150135.1 Gobio occitaniae | reverse complement strand
CTTAACATGTAAATCACTCGCGCGAATCGCGTCATTCGCGTCTGGTGTGAACGCACCATAATACAAGACAGGAATGGCGAGTGAGCGATGCTTGGCAAGGTTTGATGTTCTTCAGCAGTTTTATAAGCAAAGTAATTCCAAATTTCACATCTAATCCTCTCTTTAGTAATTCGTGTTGTGCGTGTTGAGTGAGATTCAACTGCTGTATTCATTTTGTTCCTCTATGGCACCACATTTGGCGGTTTCGCGTCAGTTTGGGTAGCGCACTGCCATCTAGCGGTGAACTTCAGAACAGCAGCGTATACCGAAATGAGCAAAATCATGATATTGTACCGTTTGAAATAAAATATATACCGGTATTTTCTCAGTACCGCGCATCCCTAGTCTTTGCATTGACTTAACATGTAAATCACTCGCGGAAATCGTGTCATTCGCGTCTGGTGTGAACGCGACATTTACAAGACAGTAAACGTTTAATTATGTTACATTATGAATGATTTTTGTAGATGTTAATTTACTGAAGGCCAACAGGAAAGCTTTATTATAATATTTATTTATAAGCTTTATAGCTTATTTGTTTTGTGCGTGTTGAGTGAGACTCAACTACTGTATTTATTTTGTTCCTCTAGGGCACCACATTTGCCGGTTTTGCGTCAGTTTTAGACTGATTACACCGGTGTGATCGCACGTGCAAAAGGCTTAAAAACAATACATTTTCTGACACAAATTTTTGAGCTGGACGTACCGCGGCGGGCGTGTGTTGACCGGTGGAGGGGTTGGCGGCCCCCTGGTTGTGTTTGGGGCTGCAGTAGCCACTATCGCTGTCGATGTCGGCCTCACTGGCCCCCTGCTCACTGGACGACTCCTGCTGGGACGCCCGCCTGCATCGAGCTTTACTGGTCCACAGCTGAGGACTGGTCTGATCCGCACATCTGACGGCGGACGCCTCGCCGGGGAAATCTGAACACACACAGCACATCATGTTCAGCGTTCAGGGTTGACTAGTTCAGGGGTGAAGGTCAAAGGTCAGCTCAGTACCTGTCTGCTGTGCTGCATCCACCAGCAGAACCGTCTTGGACCTCCCATCAGGCCCGGCCGCACACACCTCTTTCTGTACCGCCACGCTCCGCATCACAGGACGCTTGGCTCTTATTGGCTGAGCCATCGGCTGCTGTGAGAGATCAGCGTTCATTAGTCACATATAGTGGTTGACTGATGCCATCAAAAAAAATTCAGGGTGTGCGTTATACACCAATCATTCAAACGTGGTCATAATGTTATGCCTGATCGGTGTATAACGCAAGATAAGGAGCAAAAATAACTTTCATATTTATGTGATTGCATATAGTTAAATCAATATCACACATAAGAGTGCCGTTTTTTTCTCCAAACATCAGCACGATTACAAACATGTTGTTGATTTTATACAACAGTTCAATAAACAAGAAGTTAATATGAAGTGACTTACATTTTAGACACAACATTGCCTGTTTTAGGGGAGTTTAGCGTCTCAGTGTTTCATGACTTAATGAATGAACCGTTTGAACAAACAAACCGTTTGAACGAACGAACCGTTTGAACAAACGAACCGTTTGAACGAACGAACAGTTTGAACGAACGAACAGTTTGAACGAACAAACCGTTTTAACGAACAAACCGTTTTAACGAACAAACCGTTTGAACGAACAAATCGTTTGAACGAACAAATCGTTTGACGAACAAATCGTTTGAACGAACAAATCGTTTGAATGAAAGAACCGTTTGAATAAATGAACCGTTTGAATGAATGAACCGTTTGAATGAACAAACCGTTTGAATGAACAAATCGTTTGAATGAGCAAACTGTTTGAATGAACGAACTGTTTGATTGAACGAATCGTTTGAATGAACGAACCGTTTGAATGAACAAACCGTTTGAGAATGAACGAATCGTTTGAATGAAAAAATCGTTTGAACAAACAAACCGTTTGAATGAACGAACCGTTTGATCGAACGAACAGTTTGAACGAACAAACAGTTTGAACGAACAAACAGTTTGAACGAACAAACAGTTTGAACAAACAAACAGTTTGAACGAACAAACAGTTTGAATGAACAAACAGTTTGAATGAACAAACAGTTTGAATGAACAAACAGTTTAAATGAACGAACCGTTTGAATGAACGAACCGTTTGAACGAACGAATCGTTTGAATGAATGAACCGTTTGAACGAACCGTTTGCCGAACGAACAGTTTGAACGAACAAACCGTTTGAACGAACAAACCGTTTGAACGAACAAACCGTTTGAACGAACAAACCGTTTGAATGAACGAACCGTTTGAACGAACAAATCGTTTGAACGAACAAACCGTTTGAACAAACGAACCGTTTGAACGAACGAACAGTTTGAACGAACAAACCGTTTTAACGAACAAACCGTTTGAACGAACAAATCGTTTGAACGAACAAATCGTTTGAATGAAAGAACCGTTTGAATAAATGAACCGTTTGAATAAATGAACCGTTTGAATGAACAAACCGTTTGAATGAACAAATCGTTTGAATGAGCAAACTGTTTGAATGAACGAACTGTTTGATTGAACGAATCGTTTGAATGAACGAACCGTTTGAATGAACAAACCGTTTGAGAATGAACGAATCGTTTGAAAGAAAAAATCGTTTGAACAAACAAACCGTTTGAATGAACAAACCGCTTGAACGAACAAACAGTTTGAACGAACAAACAGTTTGAACGAACAAACAGTTTGAATGAACAAACAGTTTGAATGAACAAACAGTTTGAATGAACAAACAGTTTGAATGAACAAACAGTTTGAAAGAACAAACAGTTTAAATGAACGAACCGTTTGAATGAACGAACCGTTTGAACGAACGAATCGTTTGAATGAATGAACCGTTTGAACGAACCGTTTGCCGAACGAACAGTTTGAACGAACAAACCGTTTTAACAAACAAACCGTTTGAATGAACGAACCGTTTGAACGAACGAATCGTTTGAACAAACAAATCGTTTGAACGAACGAATCGTTTGAATGAATGAACCGTTTGAACGAACCGTTTGCCGAACGAACAGTTTGAACGAACAAACCGTTTGAATGAACAAACCGTTTGAATGAACGAACCGTTTGAACGAACGAATCGTTTGAACAAACAAATCGTTTGAACGAAAGAATCGTTTGAACGAACGAACCGTTTGAACGAACGAACAGTTTGAACGAACAAACCGTTTGAACGAACGAACAGTTTGAACGAACAAACCGTTTGAACGAACAAACCGTTTGAACGAACGAACAGTTTGAACGAACAAACCGTTTGAACGAACAAATCGTTTGACAAACAAATCGTTTGAATGAACAAATCGTTTGAATGAACAAATCGTTTGAATGAACGAACCGTTTGAATGAACGAATCGTTTGAATGAACAAACCGTTTGAGAATGAAAGAATCGTTTGAATAAACAAACAGTTTGAACGAACAAACAGTTTGAATGAACAAATCAGTTAAATGAACAAATCGTTTGAGTGAATCGACTCAATGACTCGCTCATTAACAGTGACTCAGCTTCAGATGCAGCTTCTGTGTTTCCTCCACATTGCAGAGAGATCATATTTTATAGAATATCGCACACCCTAATCAGTCGTGAGTGTGTGTGTGTGTGTGTGTGTGAGAGTGTGTCCAGGTACCTTGTGCAGTACTGGTGTTCGAGAGCCGCCTCTCCCTCTCTGGCCCTGAGGCCTCTCGCTGCAGTCGGGTGTGTGTGTGTGTGTGTGTGAGTGTGTGTGTGTGTGAGTGTGTGTGTGTGAGTGTGAGTGTGTGTGTGAGTGTGAGTGTGTGTGTGAGTGTGTCCAGGTACCTTGTGCAGTACTGGTGTTCGAGAGCCGCCTCTCCCTCTCTGGCCCTGAGGCCTCTCGCTGCAGTCGGGCACAGGGTTCCCCACCCCGGCCTGCAGGGGCCCCGCGAACGGCCCCGGGAACGGCTGGTAGAAGCCCATGACCGGAGGGCAGGGCGAGGGCATGAGGGCGTGGTAGTAGGTGGGGTAATCGCTGGAGACGGGCGGCTGAGGGGCCGGCAGGATGGGGTAGGCCAGGTAGGGCCCGCCGGGCCCCGGGGTCAGCTGCTGCCAGCGCTGCTCTCCGCTGTACACGGGCAGCTGCCGACTGAAGGACAGTTCAAACAACAGCTCGAGTTTCATGCAAACATATGATTATTGTAAACAAACACATTGCTGGACGCAGTCATAAGCAGTGTTGGGGAAAGTTACTTTATGCATTACAATATTGCGTTACTCCCTTAAAAAGTAACTAATTGAGTTACTTTTTAAGAAAAGTAATGCGTTACGTTACTTTTTCTCACCTGGGCTGGGCTTGTTTTAGTTTTTTTTGTTTTTAATAACAATAAAGTTATATTTTTGTGCAGCGGTAAAGACCTCTTCATACCATAATGTAAATAATAAGCCTCAGGCTGAGGTAAAGATGCAGATTCCCTCATGAACACTAGAGGGCGCAGCTCTGGATAATGGAGAAGAGGACGCAGGAGAAAAAAGTTTTACCAATAAAAACAAAAAAATCGAGTAATTTTCATCATCAAAGGTCAGCAGAAAGACATTGGTCAATTAAATATAAAGGTAGATTATGCATAAAAATAGTTGTTTTATTTAACGTTTAATTATTTGAGGTTTGCATAGTACTCTGATTTTGCATTTGACTGATTTTATTCATTTTTGAGGAGGACAGAATCTTTATTGTGCAAGTGAGATAAATAAATGCTCACATTTAGTCTAGAACTACAATAACCATCATGTTCACATACACACACACACACACACACACACGTTTGGTTTTCATGTTTTATAGGGAATTTCCATAGGCGTAATGGTTTTTATACCGTACAAACCGTATTTTCTATCCCCTTACACTGCCCCTAAACCTACCCATCACACACACACACACACACACACACACACACACACACACACACACACACACACACACACACACA
>JARQWZ010004391.1:17500-60000 GCA_033150135.1 Gobio occitaniae | reverse complement strand
GGTCTGATGAGTCTGGATTTCTGTTGAGACATTCAGATGGTAGAGTCAGAATTTGGCGTAAACAGAATGAGAACATGGATCCATCATGCCTTGTTACCACTGTGCAGGCCGGTGGTGGTGGTGTAATGGTGTGGGGGATGTTTTCTTGGCACACTTTAGGCCCCTTAGTGCCAATTGGGCATGGTTTAAATGCCACGGCCTACCTGAGCATTGTTTCTGCCCATGTCCATCCCTTTATGAGCACCATGTCCCCATCCTCTGATGGCTACTTCCAGCAGGATAATGCACCGTCACAAAGCTCCAATCATTTCAAACTGGTTTCTTGAACATGACAATGAGTTCACTGGACTAAAATGGCCCCACAGTCACCAGATCTCAACCCAATAGAGCATCTTTGGGATGTGGTGGAACGGGAGCTTCGTGCCCTGGATGTGCATCCCACAAATCTCCATCAACTGCAGATGCTCTCCTATCAATACGGGCCAACATTTCTAAAGAATGCTTTCAGCAGCTTGTTGAGTCAATGCCATGTAGAATTAAGCAGTTCTGAAGGCGAAAGGGTCAAACACAGCATTAGTGTGTGTTCCTAATAATCCTTTAGGTGAGTGTATAGTGGCACCTCTAATACACACACGTCTCATTTTTATTTCAAAAACACATATTTTAGTAAAATTACTCTGCTCCATCTGGGCATTCTGTGTCCAAATGTGATGTTAAGACAAAATAGAAATAAACGCACCTTAATTTTCCCAATATCTACATAATATGCATTGTGACCTTTGACCTCAACAGCAGTTGTGCGTCTCACGGGTATATCTGTGCCAACAATACATGGCACGGGTCAAAAATATAAATTTTTCGTTTTATGCCAAAACTCATCAGGATATTAAGATCATGTTCCATGAAGATATTTGGTAAATTTTCATATCATAAATGTATTATTAGTAGTAATATGCATTGCTAAGGACTTCATTTGGACAACTTTAAAGGAGATTTTCTCAATATTTAGATATTTTTGCACCCTCAGATTGCAGATCTCAGCCAAATATTGTCCTATCCTATAAAACCACACATCATTGGAGCTTATCTATTCAGCTTTCAGATGATTTATACTAGGGATGCCACAATTCGGTACGGCATTCACGGTTCAATACGTGCTAGTGAATTGCGTTTTTTTCGGTTTTGCATTTAATTAATTATTTTTCTACAAATTCTATAATTTGCCTCCATCTCAATACTGAACAACCGACATACATTCACATCACAGGTCAGTGGTGGAGTTATACTCACGGAACACTAGAGTTATTCACAATCACCAAAGTTCATTATTTGCGTGCGTTTTAAAGCCTTGCCGGCTCATTCGTGTGCGCGGTTTTAACATGAGCTTTTCAGAGCGTGCGCACTAAACGCCTGTCAAACACGTGATTACTGGACTAAGTAGTCGTCTTACTGCGCTAATACTGTCAAATACACACAAGGTTAACATAAACACAGTCGGTTATGTCTAAAGAGAAAGTAAAATCGGTGTGTGTCTGTATATTAGATGAGTGCAGGTCTTTAAAGGTGGGGTAGGTAAGAATGATCTAAAACACTTTTGTCCAAATTTGTTTAAACTGTCTTTATATGTCAATACATAATTAAAATTTAAGTACTCTGAAAAAGAGAGTATAAAAATCGAGTGACTCTAGACTTTTTAATCTGCAATAAACACCGCTCATTATTTTCGTTCGGGCCGAATCAAGTGATTGGCTTGGGCGCCTGTCACTCTCTCTCGTTACCATGGTTACCGCCGCTTTTGCTCCAGGATCTGCCAACATGCGCGCGCCCCACTGTTGCCAAGTCGAGCTACTTCAGCACTGTTGCCGCGGCTGTTTTTCATGTCCGCGGGTTGAAGCGACCCCAATTATGTGATGTTTTGCCCCGGGATTTGCGAATTTTAGCAGGCATCCCTACCAAAAAGACACATATTTTACCCTCCAAACGCGATTTTTACCGGAGAAACACGATTGGGCTTGTTTTGGGCTAGTTTTCAGTAGCAATTGGGCGGATGTTGTTGTGAAAACCTGGCAACCCTGGCGCACCCGTTTGAGTTCAAGAGGCTGTATTTCTGCTGGACAGGTCATCTTTCATTTTGATTATACATTTTTTTGGTTTATGTTTTCATGAAGCATGTCTCACTAGCACACGTAGCTGCCTAATATAGCTAACATAACATTACTTAGCATAAAGTTACAATGTTATACACTTAGCGAACCATTAGTAGAGATGATAAATACTCAATATGCTTAGCTCAAGTTGATCGCTGTCGTGTTGAATTTCGCAAAATGTAACTTTAGATAACAAAATGCATGTGTAAAAGCTAGTACACCGCATCCAGGAACTTTTTTTAGAGCTAAGTTAGCTTTAGCTGCTACCCTCTGTCTAAACTCTTCTACCATGTTCACTGGGAACTTTACCTGCATGTTTATTTCGGCCCATGGTTTGTTTTTATATACTCTACCTATGTTTTTATCTTGTATCTGTGTGTGTCGTAGACACTGTGTTGTGTGTGTATTTTAAACTTTACCAGTATCGTTATTCTAGCTTGATAGTGAGTACTAGAGACATCTTATTTGTTTATATTCATAATGATAAAGTTAGATTTTTTATTACATGTGATTCTGACATGATGTCACTACATGCACTCCGCTCCTTCTTCTCCGCTCGCCTCAGGTTAATAATGCGTCTTTCAGCTGACGGTCGGCGTGGCGCGTTCATGTGTTTTGGGGGCGTGGCTTTGGAAAGAGCCCAGAAGGGAGAAGGTGGAGTGAATGGAAATAATGAGCTGTCTTTAAAACAGTCGTGAGAGGTCTACAGACACTCAATTTTCATACTTTCTTTTTCTGAGTACTTACATTTTAATTATGTATTGATATATAAAGAAAGTTTAAACAAATTTGGAAAAACAGTTTTTTAACCAAATCCTACCTACCCTACCTTTAATTGACAGCAGCGCAGCCTATAGTGAACACGCTGTCCTTAAAGGGACAGTTCACCTCTAAAATTATGTCATTATTTACTCACTCTAATATTGTTCCAAACCTGTATTCATTTCTCGATGACAGAATTTTCATTTATGAATAAACTATCCCTTAATATTAATACAACAACAAAAGACAAAGAGAAAATCACTCGCTGCTCTTGACTGAAGAACAAATACATCAGCTTTAATAAGAATCAGTGTATATTTTACAGTGAAGTCTGTGAAGTGTTTTATTTTTACATTCATTCATTCAATTTCATACTTTAATGCTGCTGTACAGCTCTGAGCTGCCAGTGTAAATCTTTATATATATTTATTTTATATTATACAATACACTAGGAATACAAGGGTTTTTTTAAAGTAAAGTTTTAAGTTTAAGGTAGGTTTTTCAATACTTTTAAGTAAAATAAAGAAAGAGTATTGCAATAAAAAATAGTATTTTTTCTCCTTAACCCCTTGCTGTTCCTGTCGCCTAAGAATAGAATAAAACATTTATGTGACAAGCCATCAGAACCAAACCGAAAACCGTGGTTAAAAACCGAGGTGTGTATTGACCCGTGGACTAACTGCATTATTGCATCCCTAATTTATACATCTCAATTTCCCAAAAATTGACCCGTATGACTGGTTTTGTAGGCCAGGGTCACATATAAATGAATCTAAAGATTCAAAAACATTCATAATGTCCCTCTAAAGAAGGTTTCGTCTCAAACGAACCGCTTCTGATCAAAGATGCAATAAAATATACAAACCAAATAATAATAACGTAACAGAAAGATATTCAAATATAATATTAACGGCTGATTAAACACACACATTCATTCTGATCTGAAACAAAGACACATCTGATGCTGTGTGTGTGTGTGTGTGTGTGTGTGTGTGTGTGTGTGAATGGAGTGTGTGTTATAGCATATAGCAGCAATTGTTCGTCTGTAGGTGGTGGGCGGAGCTCTGTACTCTTCTGATTGTGATGTCACACACAGCTGATCTACACCATCTGCTCTCTCGTCCAATCAGATCACAGACGACAACATCAGTCCATGCTAATCAGATCTCCAACCCTAAACGGCTCAATGTGACTACAAATCATTAATGATAAACATTAAAAAAACAGCGCTGGACTCGATTTGGCTCAACAAACGGATGTAGGGATTAAAGTGAGGATGGCGGCCGGTCTTAAGCTAATTACACAAACAGGAGTACACACACACACACACTAAAGTGAGCGTCACACTGAACCTACAGAGAGATCATGTATGGCGTTCATGGCCTGAGGGACACACTCGATGAGATGAAAATGAGGCGATATCTTCTTTCGTAGAAGAAAATGAACAACATGATGACAGAATGATAATTTTTGGGGTGGACTATCCCTTTAAACATGGGTAAGATGTGTATCGTGTAGTAAGGAAAGACTGTTGAATGGATTCAGTACGGATGAGCCGGTGCTCGGCTCGATGTGGGCTGAACTAATGAGGGCGAGGAGGGACGCTTTTGTCTTTTCAGCATTTCTGTGTCAAGACTGTGTGTAGAAAACAGAGGGTTTTTGTGCTGGAGAAAGACAGGACAAAGAGAGAGAGAGCGAGAGAGAGAGAGAGAGAGAGAGAGGGGTTGCGGACGGACCATACAGAAAGAATCATTTTGGGTCGCTCCATCTCAGATCGCTTGACCATTTTTAATCGTAATTTTGACTAGGGATGTGCGATATTGAAGAAAAATGTGATATGCGATATCCTTGTTAAATAATGCGATATGCGATACGATATAGTTTTAAGTGTGTAAAATCTATTTCTTTCCCCATCTGATATCCTTCACTTAAAGCATAACCGACTGTGTTTACATGAATACTCATCAAGACACAACTGTGTGTGTATTTGACAGTTCGAGTGTGTAACAAGACACGAAAAAAGAACGACTTGTGTGCACGTTTCGGTGTGTGTGTGTGTGTGTGTCAGACAGCGCCAGACTGCAAGGAGTTGTTTTTCGCAAGTTATTGCGTTTATTAACTCTTTTTAACGTCAAGCAAGTCACATAAGTAACACTCGTGTGCTCAGTCTATTCTCTGCTATATGCGTCGATCTAAAACATACACTTTTCACAATGTTGAAGTAGCCTATTAAAAACATTCAGATATTGCGTGCCATTGCGAGATGTACATTTGCGATATTTCGATCATTACGATATATTGCGCAGCCCTTTTGACACTTAGGGCTGGATCATTCTAGCGCCTCCCATCCAATAAATCACAATAATCTTTGTGTTTTGTTACTATTGATATGAAACAGTCTCAGATTTCAAATTACGTCAATTTTATAAATACCGTTTTGGTGCCGTTTAATGCGACGTGACAGATCGCAGTAGCGCCTCAGTTCAAGAGAAGTGTGAACTGATCATCTCTTCCGCCTTAAAGGAACGCGCTACTATTTTTGAAAATAGGCTCATTCTCAGACTCCCCTAGAGTTGTCAGGATTTCAAAAAACAAAAATTGTAAGTATAATTTATTCTGAAGCAATATTATCACCAGCTTTGACATATTTAAATATGCATATTTGTGATATTTTTACCTTTTTATTAAGGGCAGTTTTCCCCTAATCGTATTAAATATAGGATATGCTTCAGCTTTCCTTTTATATTCTTACATTTGATCTATAAATTAAACTAGAATAAGACACTATAGGCTGTTACCAATCAAATTAAATCATTTACACTGAAAAATTACAACTGCATTAAATAATGTTATGAGATTATTTAAATTTTTTTTGAATATACAAATAAGAAATGTTGTAAAGATGAAACTAAACCACCAGTAGGTGGCGCTGTGACCGTCTGAATGAGCGAGTCATTTAGTCGATTCGTTCAAATGGCTGATTCATTCAAGAATTTGGCGGTCGTTTACGAATAGTTCATTGAATCTTTGATTCAACCGATTCATTCAAACGCTGAATCATTCACTAACACACACTGATGCTGTGAGATGTGTTATGGTTCTGCTGTGATCTTTGTTTGGAACTATTTTCGCTGCTGAAATGGAACAAAAACTCTCAATATTGCATCTAAAATGTAAGTGACTTAATGTTCATTAATTGTTTATGGAACTGGCGTATGAATCAGAGTCATTTTCAGTCGTGATGGTATTCAAGAAAACAACACTCTTGTTAGTGTGATGTTGCTTAACTGCATCATATGTTATAAATATAAAAACTAGGAAACAACACGTCAATGTTTAGGAAGCACTAAATGAGGTGTATTAGAGACACTTCAACGTTTGACAATACAATTTCCAACAGATTTGACAGACAAAGCTCGTCTCCCAAACACTAGAATATGGAAAAAACGTTTACTGGACCTTCTGATGTTTTCATAAAGATTCTTACAGCAGGACACTTTTACTGGAGAAGAGAAATTACTGAAGATCAGGAGAAAGGGATTCCATGATCAAAACAAGAACAAATATCAGAAAAATCAACTGAAAAAGTCATTTTCATACCCACTGACAAATACTTGTGCCTGTTTTAAGCACAAACTCACTTCATTTTGTTCAATTTCTCAGAGAACGAGTTAATTTCTTCATTTTGCGTGTCATTAAATGTGTCTTGATTTAAGGATGTTTTGATATTTCACCTGGAAAACAAAAAGGTTTTTTTGCAGTGCATATGCAATTTAATTTTTAGCCCTAAGAAATCCATTTAATTCATTTTTTGTTTTAGTTTTACTCTGTTTTAATGGTTAAATTACATTTTATTAGTCAAAAATCATGTCTAATGAATTGAAATCATAAAACATATACAATTTAACAGCAATTTATTAAAAGCCCTATGATATACGTTTCATTATTTCTCAAATTTAGTTTAATTTTGTGCCAAATTCTGTGTTTTACATTTTTGGGTGAGCTATTTATTCACATGAGGGCGAGTAATTGATGACAGAATTGAAATGTTAGTGTGAACTGTCCCTTTAAGTGTAGCTACTGACCCGGTCCTTTGACCTTTTCATCAAGTCCGCATTATACTGTCTATTCCATTTCACAGGGCCCTAATTTAATGCCATGATATTGAATTCAAGACTTTCTGATCCAATGTTTTTCCATTTTTAAGGCCTTAAATTGTAGAAAGATCAAATGAAGACCTTTTTAAGACCCACAGAAACCCTGAGCAAGTAAAATAATAATAAAAAACGAGTGGTTTTGCAACACACACATACATTAAGTAATGTACATTACATCACCTGGACCGTCCCTTTAGAGAAAGCGAGGTCCGATCTCACACCGGACACAACAGCATGGTTCTGAGAACACACACACACACACACACACACACACACGTGATCCAGCTCTCTGACAGGACAGATCGAACAGGAACACACAAAGAAACTCACAGAAACTGATCTGACGACACACAGAGACATCCCAGACACGCGAGGAATGTGATCAATGCAGAAAAACCTGACGGATCAGATGTGATCGGTGCCTGCAGAAACCAGCCACACACACACACACACACACACACACACACACACACACACACACACAAAACACATGATACAGACTCCCATCCAGACCAAATGACCAGTGAGAACCTGAACTCGCTGTACTATCACAGTTACTGTACAGTCAGTCATGTAATATCACAGTTACTGTACAGTCAGTCATGTAATATCACAGTTACTGTATGTGGCGAGCAGCGAGGCCGAGGGACCGTGAGGACGGGACGAGGCGGCGCTCATCAGAGAGGATGAGCGCCAGCTGCGAGCCGCAGCGATCTCGGCCCTCGCGGAGGAGTGAGGGAGTATAAAGGAGGGGCGACGACAGTGAGGGACGAGAGAGGACCAGGCCTGGACTTTATGTTATATTTTATTTACGTTTTGTTATGTGTTGCTGCAGTCGACCGTGAGGGGCTGCAGCTTATTATTTTCATTTTGTGTTTATGTGTAGGCGGCAGTCGACCGCGAGGGGCTGCCGCCGCCATTTTATTTTGTGTTTGTTTTTTATTAAATATTTTGATTGTCCGCCGGTTCCCGCCTCCTTCTTCCCGTACAAACAAGCTTTACTACACTGTAATATCACAGTTACTGTACAGTCAGTCATGTAATATCACAGTTACTGTACTATCACAGTTACTGTACAGTCAGTCATGTAATATCAGTTACTGCACTGTCAGTCATGTAATATCACAGATACTGTACAGTCAGTCATGTAATATCACAGTTACTGTACAGTCAGTCATGTAATATCACAGTTACTGTACTATCACAGTTACTGTACAGTCAGTCATGTAATATCAGTTACTGCACTGTCAGTCATGTAATATCACAGATACTGTACTGTCAGTCATGTAATATCACAGATACTGTACAGTCAGTCATGTAATATATCAGTTACTGTACAGTCAGTCATGTAATATCACAGTTACTGTACTATCAGAGTTACTGTACATTCAGTCATGTAATATATCAGTTACTGTACCATCACAGTTACTGTACAGTCAGTCATGTAATATCACAGTTACTGTACAGTCAGTCATGTAAAATAACAGATACTGTCCTATGACAGTTACTGTACAGTCAGTCATGTAATATCACAGTTACTGTACAGTCAGTCATGTAATATCACAGTTACTGTACTATCAGAGTTACTGTACATTCAGTCATGTAATATCACAGTTACTGTACAGTCAGTCATGTAATATCACATTTACTGTACTATCACAGATACTGTACAGTCAGTCATGTAATATATCAGTTACTGTACCATCACAGTTACTGTACAGACAGTCATGTAAAATAACAGATACTGTACTATCACAGTTACTGTACAGTCAGTCATGTAATATCACAGTTACTGTACAGTCAGTCATGTAATATCACAGTTACTGTACAGTCAGTCATGTAATATCACAGTTACTGTACTATCACAGATACTGTACAGTCAGTCATGTAATATATCAGTTACTGTACTATCACAGTTACTGTACAGACAGGCATGTAATATATCAGTTACTGTACTATCACAGTTGTTGTACAGTCAGTCATGTAATATCACAGATACTGTACAGTCAGTCATGTAATATCACAGATACTGTACAGTCAGTCATGTAATATCACAGTTACTGTACTGTCAGTCATGTAATATCACAGATACTGTACAGTCAGTCATGTAATATCACAGTTACTGTACTATCACAGTTACTGTACAGTCAGTCATGTAATATCACAGTTACTGTACTATCACAGATACTGTACAGTCAGTCATGTAATATATCAGTTACTGTACCATCACAGATACTGTACAGTCAGGCATGTAATATATCAGTTACTGTACTATCACAGTTACTGTACAGTCAGTCATGTAATACAGTTACTGTACAGTCAGTCATGTAATATCACAGTTACTGTACAGTCAGTCATGTAATATATCAGTTACTGTACCATCACAGATACTGTACAGTCAGGCATGTAATATATCAGTTACTGTACTATCACAGATACTGTACAGTCAGTCATGTAATATCACAGTTACTGTACAGTCAGTCATGTAATATCACAGTTACTGTACTATCACAGATACTGTACAGTCAGTCATGTAATATATCAGTTACTGTACTATCACAGTTACTGTACAGTCAGTCATGTAATATCACAGTTACTGTACAGTCAGTCATGTAATATCACAGTTACTGTACAGTCAGTCATGTAATATATCAGATACTGTATTATCACAGTTACTGTACAGTCAGTCATGTAATATATCAGATACTGTATTATCACAGTTACTGTACAGTCAGTCATGTAATATATCAGATACTGTATTATCACAGTTACTGTACAGTCAGTCATGTTATATATCAGTTACTGTACAGTCAGTCATGTAATATCACAGTTACTTTACAGTCAGTCATGTAATATATCAGATACTGTATTATCACAGTTACTGTACAGTCAGTCATGTAATATATCAGATACTGTTTTATCACAGTTACTGTACAGTCAGTCATGTTATATATCAGATACTGTACAGTCAGTCATGTAATATCACATGTAATATCACAGTTACTGTACAGTCAGTCATGTAATATCACAGTTACTGTACTATCACAGTTACTGTACAGTCAGTCATGTAATATCACATGTAATATCACAGTTACTGTACAGTCAGTCATGTAATATCACAGTTACTGTACAGTCAGTCATGTAATATCACATGTAATATCACAGTTACTGTACAGTCAGTCATGTAATATCACAGTTACTGTACTATCACAGTTACTGTACAGTCAGTCATGTAATATCACAGTTACTGTATTATCACAGTTACTGTACAGTCAGTCATGTAATATATCAGTTACTGTACTATCACAGATACTGTACAGTCAGTCATGTAATATATCAGTTACTGTACTATCACAGATACTGTACAGTCAGTCATGTAATATATCAGTTACTGTACTATCACAGATACTGTACAGTCAGTCATGTAATATCACAGTTACTGTATTATCACAGTTACTGTACTATCACAGTTACTGTACAGTCAGTCATGTAATATCACAGTTACTGTACTATCACAGATACTGTACAGTCAGTCATGTAATATCACAGTTACTGTATTATCACAGTTACTGTACTATCACAGTTACTGTACAGTCAGTCATGTAATATCACAGTTACTGTACTATCACAGATACTGTACAGTCAGTCATGTAATATATCAGTTACTGTACTATCACAGATACTGTACAGTCAGTCATGTAATATATCAGTTACTGTACTATCACAGATACTGTACAGTCAGTCATGTAATATATCAGTTACTGTACTATCACAGATACTGTACAGTCAGTCATGTAATATATCAGTTACTGTACAGTCAGTCATGTAATATATCAGTTACTGTACTATCACAGATACTGTAGAGTCAGTCATGTAATATATCAGTTACTGTACTATCACAGATACTGTACAGTCAGTCATGTAATATCACAGTTACAGTACAGTCAGTCATGTAATATATCAGTTACTGTACTATCACAGATACTGTACAGTCAGTCATGTAATATCACAGTTACTGTACTATCACAGATACTGTACAGTCAGTCATGTAATATCACAGTTACTGTACTATCACAGATACTGTACAGTCAGTCATGTAATATCACAGTTACAGTACAGTCAGTCATGTAATATCACAGATACTGTACAGTCAGTCATGTAATATCACAGATACTGTACAGTCAGTCATGTAATATCAGTTACTGTACTATCACAGATACTGTACAGTCAGTCATGTAATATCACAGTTACTGTACAGTCAGTCATGTAATATATCAGTTACTGTACTATCACAGATACTGTACAGTCAGTCATGTAATATCACAGATACTGTACAGTCAGTCATGTAATATCAGTTACTGTACTATCACAGATACTGTACAGTCAGTCATGTAATATCACAGTTACAGTACAGTCAGTCATGTAATATCACAGATACTGTACAGTCAGTCATGTAATATCACAGATACTGTACAGTCAGTCATGTAATATCAGTTACTGTACTATCACAGATACTGTACAGTCAGTCATGTAATATCACAGTTACTGTACAGTCAGTCATGTAATATATCAGTTACTGTAATATCACAGATACTGTACAGTCAGTCATGTAATATCACAGATACTGTACAGTCAGTCATGTAATATCAGTTACTGTACTATCACAGATACTGTACAGTCAGTCATGTAATATCACAGATACTGTACAGTCAGTCATGTACTATCACAGATACTGTACAGTCAGTCATGTAATATCAGTTACTGTACTATCACAGATACTGTACAGTCAGTCATGTAATATCAGTTACAGTACAGTCAGTCATGTAATATCACAGATACTGTACAGTCAGTCATGTAATATATCAGTTACTGTACTATCACAGATACTGTACAGTCAGTCATGTAATATATCAGTTACTGTACTATCACAGATACTGTACAGTCAGTCATGTAATATATCAGTTACTGTACTATCACAGTTACTGTACAGTCAGTCATGTAATATATCAGTTACTGTATTATCACAGATACTGTACAGTCAGTCATGTAATATCACAGTCACACAAACATCAATCACCTCAGTTATTATAAACAGAAAAGACAATCTGAATCACATCAAATGTTATGATGAATGTTTACTCAAACACAGAGTGTAATAGTTTCTCTGAGTATAACCTTCATAAAAGCAGATGCATCATAACTATCATAACATAGCAATAATCATAACTACATAACTGTGCTGATACTGGTAACTTACTCGTATATTAATGTGCCATAATATTTACTCAGTTCTGCCGAAGAACAGTAGAGAACATCAGCATATTACCCTGATACTGTACTGAGGGGTTATACTCTCACGCGCTCGGGTAATAACCGACGTGTTTGTGATATTTCATTAATGCTGTTATGGATCTAGTTTTGTTTCATTGATTATAACAGGGGCGTCATTGTTTTGACGCGTCGCGTCGCTCTCAGCATCGCGTCAGCTCTGATATACACAACTAACACACACATACAACGCATATCTCACACACACACGAGTGTTTGATCACAATAATAATTCGTCGCTGCGCCGTTTTGGACTTTAATCCAGCGAGCGCTGCTAATGCTAAAGCTAATGTGAGGCCAGCGGGCGTTAGTCGCGTCCGTGTGCGGCGAAATCGCGTTACCTTTCTCTCGCCACCGTCCATCTCGCACGCCGACACCGGAACCGAGCCGCGTGCAGCTGTCAGGAGCCCGTAAACACGGGCATGATCCGGTGCTGCTCCCGTTCTGATGTCCGTCACTGACTGACTGACTGACTGACTGACACTCATCTGGGACGGAAGCCGCGGAGGGTCAGTATGGAAATGCGTTTCTGTTATTCTGCCGTGCTGCCGCTAGGAAGCAGAACATTCACACGCATGCGTAACGGAGATGTGCAGTGAGTTCTGTCATTTGTCATATGATTTCAAATTGACCCAACTTGCTGTTGCAATGTGATTTATATATATATTAGGGCTGTCAAAATATTAATCGCGATTAACCCTTAATCGTCCCTTGGGCTCCAGCTGACCCCACTGGACTTTTCCTCCATTTTTAAAAAGTGTTCCCTTCATCTCAGGGCCATGAGACTCTGTGACTTTTCCTAAATAATCTATCTAAACATGCACAAAAAATCCGAGCTTGATTTGGTTGTTTTAAAGGTGTGTAAAAAAAATTACCGTTTAAGTCCCTCAGGGGCCAGATTGACCCCGCATTGAAAATGACTGGGAAAGTGTAAAAAATAAAAAAAAATCACTTTTTTTGTCAAATTTTTTTTTACTAAATCCAGTATAAATCTGAAAATTTCCACATTTATATCAAGGTCTGGTCCTAGAGCAAAAACACAAAGTAGAACGAACTTTCTGTCTCATACACACACGTACACACACACAAACACACACATGTGTGTGACTGCAACAGAGAGCATTTTTATAGAAACTGGCAAATAAAATCAACAAAACTGGCATAAATCTGAAAGATTTTCATACATAAATGAAGGACTAATACTAGAGCACAAATGCAATATGGAACAAGCATGTTCACTCACACACACACACACACACACACACACACACACACACACACACACACACACACACACACACACACACACACACACACACACACACACACACACACACACACACACACACACACACACACACACACACAGGTGTCTGGAGCATTTTTTTGGATTTTGGCAATGAATGGGAAAATGTAAAAAATGCTTTTTTTTCACTTTGTTTGTAAAAAAAAATCATCTAAATCCAGTATAAATCTGAAAATGTCTACATTTATATCAGGATCTGGTCCTAGAGCATAAACACAAAGTGGAACGAACTTTCTGTCTCATACACACATGCACACACACACAAACACACACATGTGTGTGACTGCAACAGAGAGCATTTTTATAGAAACTGGCAAATAAAATCAACAAAACTGGCATAAATCTGAAAAAATTCCATACATAAATGAAGGACAAATACTAGAGCACAAATGGAACAATCATGAGAAAGAGAAGGAAAAGGGCAAATAAAAGAAAGATGAACGGCAGCTTAACTTTAGCATAACTTCCCCATGGACCTCTAGTGGATAATGTGGTCATTGCACTCTCTCTCTCTCTCTCTCTCTCTCTCTCTCTCTCTCTCTCTCTCTCTCTCTCTCTCTCTCTCTCTCTCTCTCTCTCTCTCTCTCTCTCTCTCTCTCTTTCTCTTTCTCTCTCTCTCTTTCTCTTTAACTATAATTCCTAAAGTTTTTCCACAAACCTACAGATGGCGCTATTCTATCCCTAACACATAGAGCAATGTCCAAAAACTATTTATATTTATTTAAGATCATCATTCAAGTGATTTTTTCATTAAAAAAATGATTTTTAATGAGCCAATTTATGACATAGTTAAGTATTTGTGCAGTAAATAGGTAAAAAAAAACTACCAAATACCCACAAAAACACAGCATAAATTTATAGTTGAGAAGTAAATAAAAAAAATGATATATAGTTTTCAATGTAAAAAAATTATATTTCCTTATGCAATCGCTCTGTAAAAGTTTGGGGTCTATCTGAGCCCAAGGGACTCAAACGTAAACCCTGAGGGACGATTAAGGATTAATCGCATCCAAAATAAAAGTTTGTGTTTACATAATATATGTGTGTGTACTCTGTTAATTATTATTTATATATAAATAAACACACATTCATGTATATATTTAAGAAATATTTATATAATCTATAATATATATAAATATAAATGTTTTATATATAAAAATAATATTTTTTTCTTAAATATATACATGCTTGTGTGTGTATTTATATATAAATAATAATTAACAGAGTACACACACATATATTATGTAAACACAAACTTTTATTTTGGATGTGATTAATCGCGATTAATTTTTTGACTGCCCTAATATATACAGGGCTCGACATTAACGCTTGTCCGGGACAAGTGGAGTTTTTGAAGGGGCAAGTGAAAAACAATTTTACTTGCCCGACGGACAAGTATCCTGGTTAAAACGTCAAAACAAAAAATAACTAGGGAATCACCAAAGTGCAATAATGATTCTGCATCAGTGTAAGTGGCGATCGATAGTGGATAATAATTTAAAACGAATTGACATTAACAAGGTTGAGCTGTTGAGGCTCGCGCCGCCTCTCGAGGAGAAAATCAAAAACAAATGAGCGCCGCTCACACACAGAAACTCAGTTAACATACACAGTTAAAATT
Organism: Gobio occitaniae; assembly: GCA_033150135.1. Lineage (NCBI taxonomy): Eukaryota > Metazoa > Chordata > Actinopteri > Cypriniformes > Gobionidae > Gobio > Gobio occitaniae. Next base: position 44,679 of record JARQWZ010004391.1, on the reverse strand, counting down.
GTGCAGTTTTTATATTTATAACATATGATACAGTTAAGCAACATTACACTAACAAGAGTGTTGTTTTCCTGAATACCATCATGACTGAAAATGACACTGATTTCATACGCCAGTTCCATAAACAATTTAACATTAAGTCACTTACATTTGTTTCGTTTCACTGTTTCACTGAATCGACTAAATGACTCGCTCATTCAGACGGTCACAGCGCCACCTACTGGTGGTTTAGTTTCATCTTTACAACATTTCTTATTTGTATGTTCAAAAATATTTAAAATAATCTCATAACATTATTTAATGCAGTTGTAATTTTTCAGTGTAAATGATTTAATTTGATTGGTAACAGCCTATAGTGTCTTATTCTAATTTAATTTATTGATCTAATTTAAGAATATAAAAGGAAAGCTGAAGCATACCCTATATTTAATAAGATTATGGAAAAACGCCCTTTATAAAAAGGTACAAATATGACAAATATGCATATTTAAATATGTCAAAGCTGATTAAACACTGGTGAGAATATTGCTTCAGTATAGATTATATTTACAAAAAAAATCCGGACAAGCAAATGTTTTACTCGGACAAGTGAATGACAGATTAACTTGTCCGAAGGACAAGCGTGTGAACAGGCTTAATGTCGAGCCCTGATATATATATATAAAATAATCAGGCCTGTGATTCCTTCATTATCACCAACACCAAAGCATTACATTTACATTTAGTCATTTAGCAGACGCTTTTATCCAAAGCGATTTACAAATGAGAGCAATAGAAGCAACTTAAAGGGGTCCTATAATGCCCCTTTTTACAAGATGTAAAATAAGTCTTTGATGTCCTCAGTGTGTGTGTGTGTGTGTGTGTGTGTGTGTGTGTGTGTGCGAAGCTTTAGCTCAAATACTCCACAGATCATTTTTATTGCATATTAAAATTGTCACTTTTTGAGGGTGAGCTAAAATGTGCCGTTTTGTGTGTCCCTTTAAATGCAAATGAGCTGCTCACTTTCAAGAAGAGGGTGGAGCTTCAAGAGCTGGTGTTAGCTCTGATTACCTCACACACACACACTGAACATGACAGAAACTGTTCAGCCTTTTATGATCAAACAAAACTTTGAGCGTCGTAACTTTGAGTGTCGTAACTTTGAGTGTCGTAACTGTGAGCGTCGTAACTGTGATCGTCGTAACTTTGAGTGTTGTAACTTTGAGCGTCTTAACTTTGAGCGTTGTAACTGTGAGCATCGTAACTGTGAGCGTCGTAACTTTGAGTGTTGTAACTGTGAGCGCCGTAACTTTGAGCGTCGTAACTTTGAGTGTCGTAACTTTGAGTGTCGTAACTGTGAGCGTCGTAACTGTGATCGTCGTAACTTTGAGTGTTGTAACTTTGAGCGTCTTAACTTTGAGCGTTGTAACTGTGAGCATCGTAACTGTGAGCGTCGTAACTTTGAGTGTCGTAACTGTGAGCGCCGTAACTTTGAGCGTTGTAACTGTGAGCATCGTAACTGTGAGCGTCGTAACTGTGAGTGTTGTAACTGTGAGCATCGTAACTGTGAGCGTCGTAACTGTGAGCGTCGTAACTGTGAGCGTCGTAACTTTGAGTGTTGTAACTTTGAGCGTCTTAACTTTGAGCGTTGTGATGAAGTTAGTTGAGCGTTGTGATGAAGTTAGTTGAGCGTAAGTTGAGCCTCGTAACTTTGAGTGTCGTAACTGTGAGTGTCATAACTTTGAGTGTCATAACTTTGAGTGTCGTAACTTTGAGTGTCGTAACTTTGAGTGTCGTAACTTTGAGCGTTGTAACTTTGAGCCTCGTAACTTTGAGTGTTCTAACTTTGAGTGTCGTAACTTTGAGCCTCGTAACTTTGAGCCTCGTAACTTTGAGCCTCGTAACTTTGAGCGTCGTAACTGTAAACATCGTAACTTTGAGCGGCGTAACTTTGAGCGGCGTAACTTTAAGCGTCGTAACTTTGAGTGTTGTAACTTTGAGCGTCTTAACTTTGAGCGTTGTGATGAAGTTAGTTGAGCGTTGTGATGAAGTTAGTTGAGCGTAAGTTGAGCCTCGTAACTTTGAGTGTCGTAACTGTGAGTGTCGTAACTTTGAGTGTCGTAACTTTGAGTGTCGTAACTTTGAGTGTAGTAACTTTGAGTGTCGTAACTTTGAGCGTTGTAACTTTGAGCCTCGTAACTTTGAGTGTTCTAACTTTGAGTGTCGTAACTTTGAGCCTCGTAACTGAGCCTCGTAACTTTGAGCGTCGTAACTGTAAACATCGTAACTTTGAGCGGCGTAACTTTGAGCCTCGTAACTTTGAGCGTCGTAACTGTAAACATCGTAACTTTGAGTGGCGTAACTTTGAGCGGCGTAACTTTAAGCGTCGTAACTTTGAATGTTGTAACTTTGAGTGTCTTAACTTTGAGCGTTGTAACTGTGAACATCGTAACTGAGCATTATAACTGTGAGCGTCGTAACTTTGCGCGTCGTAACTGTGAGCGTTGTAACCGAGCATTGTAACTGTGAGCGTCGTATCTTTTTTGAGTATTGTAACTGTGAACGTCGTAACTTTGAACGTCGTAACTGTGAGCGTCGTAACTTTGAGTGTTGTAACTTTGAGCGGCGTAACTTTAAGCGTCGTAACTTTGAGTTTTGTAACTTTGAGCGTCCTAACTTTGAGCGTTGTAACTGTGAACATCATAACTGAGCATTGTAACTGTGAGCGTCGTAACTGTGAGCGTCGTAACTGTGAGTGTCGTAACCGAGCGTTGTAACTGTGAGTGTCATAACTTTGAGCGTCGTAACTATGTGCGTCGTAACTGTGAGCGTCGTAACTTTGAGTGTTGTAACTGTGAACATCGTAACTGAGCATTGTAACTGTGAGCGTCGTAACTTTGAGCGGCGTAACTTTAAGCGTCGTAACTTTGAGTGTTGTAACTTTGAGCGTCCTAACTTTGAGCGTTGTAACTGTGAACATCGTAACTGAGCATTGTAACTGTGATTGTCGTAACTGTGAGTGTCGTAACCGAGCGTTGTAACTGTGAGTGTCATAACTTTGAGCGTCGTAACTTTGAACGTCGTAACTGTGACCGTTGTTACTTTGAGTGTTGCAACTTTGAGCGTCGTAACTGTGAACATCGTAACTTTGAGCGGCGTAACTTTGAGTGTCGTAACTTTGAGTGTCGCAACTTTGAGTGTCGTAACGAGTGTCGTAACTTTGAGTGTCGTAACTTTGAGTGTCATAACTTTGAGTGTCGTAACTTTGAGTGTCGTAACTTTGAGTGTTTTGAGTGTTGTAACTTTGAGTGGAGTAATTTTTAGTGTTGTAACTTTGAGTGTCGTAACTGAGTGTTGTAACTTTGAGCCTCGTAACTTTGAGTGTCGTAACTGTGAGTGTCGTAACTGTGAGTGTCGTAACTTTGAGTGTCGTAACTGTGAGTGTCGTAACTGTGAGTGTCGTAACTTTGAGTGTCGTAACTGTGAGTGTCGTAACTGTGAGTGTCGTAACTGTGAGTGTCGTAACTGTGAGTGTCATAACTTTGAGTGTTGTAACTTTGAGTGTTGTAACTTTGAGTGTAGTAACTTTGAGTGTTGTAACTTTGAGTGTCGTAACTGAGTGTTGTAACTTTGAGCCTCGTAGCTTTGAGTGTCGTAACTGTGAGTGTCGTAACTGTGAGTGTAGTAACAGAGTGTCGTAACTGTGAGTGTCGTAACTTTGAGTGTCGTAACTTTGAGTGTCGTAACTTTGAGCGTTGTAACTTTGAGCCTCGTAACTTTGAGTGTCGTAACTTTGAGTGTCGTAACTTTGAGTGTTCTAACTTTGAGTGTTGTAACTTTGAGCCTCGTAACTTTGAGTGTTGTAACTTTGAGCGTTGTTACTTTGAGTGTTGTAACTTTGAGTGTTGTAACTTTGAGCGTCGTATCTTTGAGTGTTGTAACTTTGAGTGTTGTAACTTTGAGCGTCGTAACTTTGAGTGTCGTAACTTTGAGTGTCGTAACTTTGAGTGTTGTAACTTTGAGTGTCGTAACTTTGAGTGTTGTAACTTTGAGTGTTGTAACTTTGAGTGTCGTAACTGAGTGTTGTAACTTTGAGCCTCGTAACTTTGAGTGTCGTAACTGTGAGTGTCGTAACTTTGAGTGTCGTAACTTTGAGTGTCGTAACTTTGAGCGTCGTAACTTGGAGCCTCGTAACTTTGAGTGTTCTAACTTTGAGTGTCGTAACTTTGAGTGTCGTAACTTTGAGTGTCGTAACTTTGAGCGTCCTAACTTTGAGCGTTGTAACTGTGAACATCGTAACTGAGCATTGTAACTGTGAGCGTCGTAACTGTGAGCGTCGTAACTGTGAGTGTCGTAATCGAGCGTTGTAACTGTGAGTGTCATAACTTTGAGCGTCGTAACTATGTACGTCGTAACTTTGAGTGTTGTAACTTTGAGCGTTGAAACTTTGAGCCTCGTAACTTTGAGAGTTCTAACTTTGAGTGTCGTAACTTTGAGTGTCGTAAATTTGAGTGTCGTAACTTTGAGTGTCGTAACTTTGAGTGTTCTAACTTTGAGTGTTGTAACTTTGAGCGTCCTAACTTTGAGCGTTGTAACTGTGAACATCGTAACTGAGCATTGTAACTGTGAGCGTCGTAACTGTGAGTGTCGTAACTGAGCGTTGTAACTGTAAGTGTCATAACTTTGAGCGTCTTAACTTTGAACGTCGTAACTGTGAGCGTTGTTACTTTGAGTGTTGCAACTTTGAGCGTCTTAACTTTGAACGTCGTAACTTTGAGTGTCGTAACTTTGAGTGTCGCAACTTTGAGCGTCGTAACTGTGAACATCGTAACTTTGAGTGTCGTAACTTTGAGTGTCGTAACTTTGAGTGTTGTAACTTTGAGTGTCGTAACTTTGAGTGTCGTAACTTTGAGTGTCGTAACTTTGAGTGTAGTAACTTTGAGTGTTGTAACTTTGAGTGTCGTAACTGAGTGTTGTAACTTTGAGCCTCGTAACTTTGAGTGTCGTAACTGTGAGTGTCGTAACTGTGAGTGTCGTAACTTTGAGTGTCGTAACTGTGAGTGTCGTAACTTTGAGTGTCGTAACTGTGAGTGTCGTAACTGTGAGTGTCGTAACTTTGAGTGTCATAACTTTGAGTGTTGTAACTTTGAGCCTCGTAACTTTGATTGTTGTAACTTTGAGTGTTGTAACTTTGAGTGTTGTAACTTTGAGCGTCGTATCTTTGATTGTTGTAACTTTGAGCCTCGTAACTTTAGGTGTGGTAACTTTGAGTGTCGTAACTTTGAGTGTCGTAACTTTGAGCCTCGTAACTTTGGGTGTCGTAACTTTGAGTGTCGTAACTTTGAGTGTTCTAATTTTGAGTGTTGTAACTTTGAGCCTCGTAAGTTTGAGTGTTGTAACTTTGAGTGTCGTAACTTTGAGTGTCGTAACTTTGAGTGTTGTGACTTTGAGTGTTGTAACTTTGAGTGTCGTAACTGAGTGTTGTAACTTTGAGCCTCGTAACTTTGAGTGTCGTAACTTTGAGTGTCGTAACTTTGAGTGTCGTAACTTTGAGTGTCGTAAATTTGAGTGTCGTAACTTTGAGTGTTCTAACTGTGAGCATCGTAACTGTGAGTGTCGTAACCGAGCGTTGTAACTGTGAGTGTCATAACTTTGAGCGTCGTAACTATGTACGTCGTAACTTTGAGTGTTGTAACTTTGAGCGTTGTAACTTTGAGCGTTGTAACTTTGAGTGTTCTAACTTTGAGTGTCGTAACTTTGAGTGTCGTAAATTTGAGTGTCGTAACTTTGAGTGTTGTAACTTTGAGCGTCCTAACTTTGAGCGTTGTAACTGTGAACATCGTAACTGAGCATTGTAACTGTGAGCGTCGTAACTGTGAGTGTCGTAACTGAGCGTTGTAACTGTAAGTGTCATAACTTTGAGCGTCTTAACTTTGAACGTCGTAACTGTGAGCGTTGTTACTTTGAGTGTTGCAACTTTGAGCGTCTTAACTTTGAACATCGTAACTTTGAGTGTCGTAAATTTGAGTGTCGCAACTTTGAGCGTCGTAACTGTGAACATCGTAACTTTGAGTGTCGTAACTTTGAGTGTCGTAACTTTGAGTGTTGTAACTTTGAGTGTCATAACTTTGAGTGTCGTAACTTTGAGTGTCGTAACTTTGAGTGTCGTAACTTTGAGTGTAGTAACTTTGAGTGTTGTAACTTTGAGTGTCGTAACTGAGTGTTGTAACTTTGAGCCTCGTAACTTTGAGTGTCGTAACTGTGAGTGTCGTAACTGTGAGTGTCGTAACTGTGAGTGTCGTAACTTTGAGTGTCGTAACTGTGAGTGTCGTAACTGTGAGTGTCGTAATTTTGAGTGTCATAACTTTGAGTGTTGTAACTTTGAGCCTCGTAACTTTGAGTGTTGTAACTTTGAGTGTTGTAACTTTGAGTGTTGTAACTTTGAGCGTCGTATCTTTGATTGTTGTAACTTTGAGCCTCGTAACTTTGGGTGTCGTAACTTTGAGTGTCGTAACTTTGAGTGTCGTAACTTTGAGCCTCGTAACTTTGGGTGTCGTAACTTTGAGTGTCGTAACTTTGAGTGTTCTAATTTTGAGTGTTGTAACTTTGAGCCTCGTAAGTTTGAGTGTTGTAACTTTGAGTGTCGTAACTGAGTGTTGTAACTTTGAGCCTCGTAACTTTGAGTGTCGTAACTGTGAGTGTCGTAACTTTGAGTGTCGTAACTTTGAGTGTCGTAACTTTGAGTGTCGTAAATTTGAGTGTCGTAACTTTGAGTGTTCTAACTTTGAGTGTTGTAACTTTGAGCGTCCTAACTTTGAGCGTTGTAACTGTGAACATCGTAGCTGAGCGTTGTAACTGTGAGTGTCATAACTTTGAGCGTCTTAACTTTGAACGTCGTAACTGTGAGCGTTGTTACTTTGAGTGTTGCAACTTTGAGCGTCTTAACTTTGAACGTCGTAACTTTGAGTGTCGTAACTTTGAGTGTCGCAACTTTGAGTGTCGTAACTGTGAACATCGTAACTTTGAGTGTCGTAACTTTGAGTGTTGTAACTTTGAGTGTTGTAACTTTGAGTGTCGTAACTTTGAGTGTCGTAACTTTGAGTGTCGTAACTTTGAGTGTTGTAACTTTGAGTGTTGTAACTTTGAGCGTCCTAACTTTGAGTTTTGTAACTGTGAACATCGTAACTGAGCATTGTAACTGTGAGCGTCGTAACTGTGAGTGTCGTAACTGAGCGTTGTAACTGTGAGTGTCATAACTTTGAGCGTCTTAACTTTGAACGTCGTAACTTTGAGTGTCGCAACTTTGAGCGTCGTAACTGTGAACATCGTAACTTTGTGTGTCGTAACTTTGAGTGTTGTAACTTTGAGTGTCGTAACTTTGAGTGTCGTAACTTTGAGTGTCGTAACTTTGAGTGTCGTAACTTTGAGTGTTGTAACTTTGAGCCTCGTAACTTTGAGTGTCGTAACTTTGAGTGTCGTAACTTTGAGTGTCGTAACTTTGAGTGTCGTAACTTTGAGTGTTGTAACTTTGAGTGTCGTAACTTTGAGTGTCGTAACTTTGAGTGTTGTAACTTTGAGTGTCGTAACTTTGAGTGTTCTAACTTTGAGTGTCGTAACTGATTGTTGTAACTTTGAGCCTCGTAACTTTGAGTGTCGTAACTGTAAGTGTCGTAACTGTGAGTGTCGTAACTGTGAGTGTCGTAACTTTGAGTGTCGTAACTTTGAGTGTCGTAACTTTGAGTGTCATAACTTTGAGTGTCGTAACTTTGAGTGTTGTAACTTTGAGCGTTGTAACTTTGAGCCTCGTAACTTTGAGTGTTGTAACTTTGAGTGTTGTAACTTTGAGTGTCGTAACTTTGAGTGTCGTAACTTTGAGTGTTGTAACTTTGAGTGTCGTAACTTTGAGTGTTGTAACTTTGAGTGTTGTAACTTTGAGTGTCGTAACTGAGTGTTGTAACTTTGAGCCTCGTAACTTTGAGTGTCGTAACTGTGAGTGTCGTAACTTTGAGTGTCGTAACTTTGAGTGTCGTAACTTTGAGCGTTGTAACTTTGAGCCTCGTAACTTTGAGTGTCGTAACTTTGAGTGTCGTAACTTTGAGTGTCGTAACTTTGAGTCTCGTAACTTTGAGTGTCGTAACTTTGAGTGTTCTAATTTTGAGTGTTGTAACTTTGAGCCTCGTAAGTTTGAGTGTTGTAACTTTGAGTGTCGTAACTTTGAGTGTCGTAACTTCGAGTGTTGTAACTTTGAGTGTTGTAACTTTGAGTGTCGTAACTTTGAGTGTCGTAACTTTGAGTGTCGTAACTGAGTGTTGTAACTTTGAGCCTCGTAACTTTGAGTGTTGTAACTTTGAGCGTTGTTACTTTGAGTGTTGTAACTTTGAGCCTCGTAACTTTGAGTGTTGTAACTTTGAGTGTTGTAACTTTGAGCCTCGTAACTTTGAGTGTTGTAACTTTGAGAGTTGTTACTTTGAGTGTTGTAACTTTGAGTGTTGTAACTTTGAGCGTCGTATCTTTGAGTGTTGTAACTTTGAGAGTTGTTACTTTGAGTGTTGTAACTTTGAGTGTTGTAACTTTGAGCGTCGTATCTTTGAGTGTTGTAACTTTGAGTGTTGTAACTTTGAGCGTCGTAACTTTGAGTGTCGTAACTTTGAGTGTTGTAACTTTGAGCGTCGTAACTTTGAGCGTCGTAACTTTGAGTGTTGTAACTTTGATTGTTGTAACTTTGATTGTCGTAACTGAGTGTTGTAACTTTGAGCCTCGTAACTTTGAGTGTCGTAACTGTGAGTGTCGTAACTGTGAGTGTCGTAACTTTGAGTGTCGTAACTTTGAGTGTCGTAACTTTGAGTGTTGTAACTTTGAGCGTTGTAACTTTGAGCCTCGTAACTTTGAGTGTTCTAACTTTGAGTGTCGTAGCTTTGAGTGTCGTAACTTTGAGTGTCGTAACTTTGAGTGTTCTAACTTTGAGTGTTGTAACTTTGAGCCTCGTAACTTTGAGTGTTGTAACTTTGAGCGTCCTAACTTTGAGCGTTGTAACTGTGAACATCGTAACTGAGCATTGTAACTGTGAGCGTCGTAACTGTGAGTGTCTTAACTGAGCGTTGTAACTGTGAGTGTCATAACTTTGAGCGTCTTAACTTTGAACGTCGTAACTGTGAGCGTTGTTACTTTGAGTGTTGCAACTTTGAGCATCGTAACTGTGAACATCGTAACTGAGTGTCGTAACTTTGAGTGTCGTAACTTTGAGTGTCGTAACTTTGAGTGTGGTAACTTTGAGTGTCATAACTTTGAGTGTCATAACTTTGAGTGTCGTAACTTTGAGTGTCGTAACTTTGAGTGTTGTAACTTTGAGTGTTGTAACTTTGAGTGTAGTAACTTTGAGTGTTGTAACTTTGAGTGTCGTAACTGAGTGTTGTAACTTTGAGCCTCGTAACTTTGAGTGTCGTAACTGTGAGTGTCGTAACTGTGAGTGTCGTAACTTTGAGTGTTGTAACTTTGAGTGTCGTAACTTTGAGTGTTGTAACTTTGAGTGTTGTAACTTTGAGTGTCGTAACTTTGAGTGTTCTAACTTTGAGTGTTGTAACTTTGAGTGTTGTAACTTTGAGTGTTGTAACTTTGAGTGTCGTAACTTTGAGTGTCGTAACTTTGAGTGTTCTAACTTTGAGTGTTGTAACTTTGAGTGTTGTAACTGTGAGTGTCGTAACTGTGAGTGTCGTAACTTTGAGTGTTGTAACTTTGAGTGTTCTAACTTTGAGTGTCGTAACTTTGAGTGTTGTAACTTTGAGTGTCGTAACTTTGAGTGTCGTAACTTTGAGTGTTCTAACTTTGAGTGTTGTAACTTTGAGTGTTGTAACTTTGAGTGTTGTAACTTTGAGTGTTCTAACTTTGAGTGTCGTAACTTTGAGTGTTGTAACTTTGAGTGTCGTAACTTTGAGTGTCGTAACTTTGAGTGTTCTAACTTTGAGTGTTGTAACTTTGAGTGTTCTAACTTTGAGCCCCGTAACTTTGAGTGTCGTAACTGTGAGTGTCGTAACTGTGAGTGTCGTAACTTTGAGTGTTGTAACTTTGAGTGTTCTAACTTTGAGTGTCGTAACTTTGAGTGTTCTAACTTTAAGCCTCGTAACTTTGAGTGTCGTAACTGTGAGTGTCGTAACTGTGAGTGTCGTAACTTTGAGTGTTGTAACTTTGAGTGTTCTAACTTTGAGTGTCGTAACTTTGAGTGTTGTAACTTTGAGTGTTGTAACTTTGAGTGTCGTAACTTTGAGTGTTCTAACTTTGAGTGTTGTAACTTTGAGTGTCGTAACTTTGAGTGTTGTAACTTTGAGTGTCGTAACTTTGAGTGTCGTAACTTTGAGTGTCGTAACTTTGAGTGTCGTAACTTTGAGTGTTCTAACTTTGAGTGTTGTAACTTTGAGTGTTGTAACTTTGAGTGTCGTAACTTTGAGTGTTGTAACTTTGAGCGTCATATCTTTGAGTGTCGTAACTGAGTGTTCTAACTTTGAGTGTTGTAACTTTGAGTGTTGTAACTTTGAGCCTCGTAACTTTGAGTGTTGTAACTTTGAGTGTTGTAACTGAGTGTCGTAACTTTGAGTGTTCTAACTTTGAGTGTTGTAACTTTGAGTGTCGTATCTTTGAGTGTTGTAACTTTGAGCGTTGTAACTTTGAGTGTTGTAACTTTGAGTGTTGTAACTTTGAGTGTTGTAACTTTGAGCGTCGTATCTTTGAGTGTTGTAACTTTGAGTGTTGTAACTTTGAGCGTCGTATCTTTGAGTGTTGTAACTTTGAGTGTCGTAACTTTGAGTGTTGTAACTTTGAGTGTCGTAACTTTGAGTGTTCTAACTTTGAGTGTTGTAACTTTGAGTGTTGTAACTTTGAGTGTTGTAACTTTGAGTGTTGTAACTTTGAGTGTCGTAACTTTGAGTGTCGTAACTTTGAGTGTTCTAACTTTGAGTGTTGTAACTTTGAGTGTTGTAACTGTGAGTGTCGTAACTGTGAGTGTCGTAACTTTGAGTGTTGTAACTTTGAGTGTTCTAACTTTGAGTGTCGTAACTTTGAGTGTTGTAACTTTGAGTGTCGTAACTTTGAGTGTCGTAACTTTGAGTGTTCTAACTTTGAGTGTTGTAACTTTGAGTGTTGTAACTTTGAGTGTTGTAACTTTGAGTGTTCTAACTTTGAGTGTCGTAACTTTGAGTGTTGTAACTTTGAGTGTCGTAACTTTGAGTGTCGTAACTTTGAGTGTTCTAACTTTGAGTGTTGTAACTTTGAGTGTTCTAACTTTGAGCCTCGTAACTTTGAGTGTCGTAACTGTGAGTGTCGTAACTGTGAGTGTCGTAACTTTGAGTGTTGTAACTTTGAGTGTTCTAACTTTGAGTGTCGTAACTTTGAGTGTTCTAACTTTAAGCCTCGTAACTTTGAGTGTCGTAACTGTGAGTGTCGTAAGTGTGAGTGTCGTAACTTTGAGTGTTCTAACTTTGAGTGTCGTAACTTTGAGTGTTGTAACTTTGAGTGTTGTAACTTTGAGTGTCGTAACTTTGAGTGTTCTAACTTTGAGTGTTGTAACTTTGAGTGTCGTAACTTTGAGTGTTGTAACTTTGAGTGTCGTAACTTTGAGTGTCGTAACTTTGAGTGTCGTAACTTTGAGTGTTCTAACTTTGAGTGTTGTAACTTTGAGTGTCGTAACTTTGAGTGTTGTAACTTTGAGCGTCATATCTTTGAGTGTCGTAACTGAGTGTTCTAACTTTGAGTGTTGTAACTTTGAGTGTTGTAACTTTGAGCCTCGTAACTTTGAGTGTTGTAACTTTGAGTGTTGTAACTTTGAGTGTTGTAACTGAGTGTCGTAACTTTGAGTGTTCTAACTTTGAGTGTTGTAACTTTGAGTGTCGTATCTTTGAGTGTTGTAACTTTGAGCGTTGTAACTTTGAGTGTTGTAACTTTGAGTGTTGTAACTTTGAGTGTTGTAACTTTGAGCGTCGTATCTTTGAGTGTTGTAACTTTGAGTGTTGTAACTTTGAGCGTCGTATCTTTGAGTGTTGTAACTTTGAGTGTTGTAACTTTGAGTGTTGTAACTTTGAGCGTCGTATCTTTGAGTGTTGTAACTTTGAGTGTTGTAACTTTGAGCGTCGTATCTTTGAGTGTTGTAACTTTGAGTGTTGTAACTTTGAGCGTCGTATCTTTGAGTGTCGTAACTTTGTGTCGTAACTTTGAATGTTGTAACTTTGAGCCTCGTAACTTTCAGTGTCGTAACTTTGAGTGTTGTAACTTTGTGTCGTAACTTTGAATGTTGTAACTTTGAGCCTCGTAACTTTCAGTGTCGTAACTTTGAGTGTTGTAACTTTGAGTGTTGTAACTTTGAGTGTTGTAACTTTGAGCATCGTAACTTTCAGTGTCGTAACTTTGAGTGTTGTAACTTTGAGTGTCGTAACTTTGAGTGTTGTAACTTTGAGTGTTGTAACTTTGAGCGTCATATCTTTGAGTGTTGTAACTTTGAGTGTTGTAACTTTGAGTGTTGTAACTTTGAGTGTCGTAACGGAGTGTTGTAACTTTGAGCGTTGAAACTTTGAGTGCTGTAACTTTGAGTGTTGTAACTTTGAGCGTTGAAACTTTGAGTGCTGTAACTTTGAGTGTTGTAACTTTGAGTGTTGTAACTTTGAGTGTTGTAACTTTGAGTGTTGTAACTTTGAGTGTTGTAACTTTGAGCGTCGTATCTTTGAGTGTTGTAACTTTGAGTGTTGTAACTTTGAGCGTTGAAACTTTGAGTGCTGTAACTTTGAGTGCTGTAACTTTGAGTGTTGTAACTTTGAGTGTTGTAACTTTGAGTGTTGTAACTGTGAGTGTCGTAACTTTGAGTGCTGTAACTTTGAGTGTTGTAACTTTGAGCGTTGAAACTTTGAGTGCTGTAACTTTGAGTGTTGTAACTGTGAGTGTCGTAACTTTGAGTGCTGTAACTTTGAGTGTTGTAACTTTGAGCGTTGAAACTTTGAGTGTTGTAACTTTGAGCGTTGAAACTTTGAGTGCTGTAACTTTGAGTGCTGTTACTTTGAGTGTTGTAACTTTGAGTGTTGTAACTTTGAGTGTTGTAACTGTGAGTGTCGTAACTTTGAGTGCTGTAACTTTGAGTGTTGTAACTTTGAGTGTTGTAACTTTGAGCGTCGTATCTTTGAGTGTTGTAACTTTGAGCCTCGTAACTTTGGGTGTTGTAACTTTGAGCCTCGTAACTTTGAGTGTTGTAACTTTGAGTGTTGTAACTTTGAGTGTTGTAACTTTGAGCGTCGTATCTTTGAGTGTCGTAACTTTGTGTCGTAACTTTGAGTGTTGTAACTTTGAGCCTCGTAACTTTCAGTGTCGTAACTTTGAGTGTTGTAACTTTGAGTGTCGTAACTTTGAGTGTCGTAACTTTGAGTGTTGTAACTTTGAGCGTCATATCTTTGAGTGTTGTAACTTTGAGTGTCGTAACTTTGAGCGTCGTAACTTTGAGTGTTGTAACTTTGAGCGTTGAAACTTTGAGTGCTGTAACTTTGAGTGTTGTAACTTTGAGTGTTGTAACTTTGAGTGTTGTAACTTTGAGTGTTGTAACTTTGAGCGTCGTATCTTTGAGTGTTGTAACTTTGAGTGTTGTAACTTTGAGCGTTGAAACTTTGAGTGCTGTAACTTTGAGTGCTGTAACTTTGAGTGTTGTAACTTTGAGTGTTGTAACTTTGAGTGTTGTAACTGTGAGTGTCGTAACTTTGAGTGCTGTAACTTTGAGTGTTGTAACTTTGAGTGTTGTAACTTTGAGTGTTGTAACTTTGAGTGTTGTAACTTTGAGCGTCGTATCTTTGAGTGTTGTAACTTTGAGCCTCGTAACTTTGGGTGTTGTAACTTTGAGCCTCGTAACTTTGAGTGTTGTAACTTTGAGTGTTGTAACTTTGAGTGTTGTAACTTTGAGCGTCGTATCTTTGAGTGTCGTAACTTTGTGTCGTAACTTTGAGTGTTGTAACTTTGAGCCTCGTAACTTTCAGTGTCGTAACTTTGAGTGTTGTAACTTTGAGTGTCGTAACTTTGAGTGTCGTAACTTTGAGTGTTGTAACTTTGAGCGTCATATCTTTGAGTGTTGTAACTTTGAGTGTCGTAACTTTGAGCGTCGTAACTTTGAGTGTTGTAACTTTGAGTGTTGTAACTTTGAGCGTCATATCTTTGAGTGTCGTAACTTTGAGTGTTCTAACTTTGAGCGTCGTATCTTTGCAGATGTTGTTTATGCTCAAATCGCGACATTACACACTCACTAAAGTTAAACAAGTCAAATCATAATCAACCACCCATTTAACCTTCAACATGACACACACACACACACACACACAGAGGAACGGATGTGACACCCAGTATTGTAAAGCTCAGATTTGTTTTGTGCATTTTTGCAAAATTAATGATGTCATTGTGTTTCTGTGAATTCATGAAAAGAATGCTCTTTTTTTTAACCCAACCCATACGTCCCACAACACAACACAACACAACACTGTTCTCACTATTCTTCAAAACAACCCTAAAAATACTGGCACAGAAAACATAAACCAGCCATTGAGGTCAGAGATTTCACAGACACGTTTACAGTAACAAACTACAGCAATTCTGTTATTATCTGATGGGCCGGACACAAGTGTGCACTTACACACTTCATGTCTTTATAGGGAGTGAATTACACAGTATATAACATGATGAACGAATGCATGCATTCAATGCATGAGTGTACAAACAGGCATATCATTATGACCGGTGAAGTGAATAACACTGATGATCTGTGAGTGGGTGGGATATATTAGGCAGCAAGTGAACATTTTGTCCTCAGAGTCGATGTGTTAGAAGCAGGAAAAATGGGCAAGCGTAAGGATTTGAGCGAGTTTGACAAGGGCCACATTGTGATGATTTAAAGGCAATATTTAAAGGATCTGCTGCTAACATCTTGGTGCCAGATACCACAGCACACCTTCAGGGGTGGACCAACGCAATATTAGGAAGGTGCTCATAATGTTATGCCTGTATATCTTTAGTTTACCGATTATAAATTCTGCAACTGTTTGTTGTTTTCACTTCTTTTGTTCAGCATAGCAGCTAAAAAAAGGGCCATATAAATAAAGTTTAACATAATTATCCTCACTTTAGTTCATGTCAACTCTTCCAATCACCTACAGGTGGCGCTGTTGTATTTCATTCTATCATGACAAAAACATGACTCTCAAACTCTGTATTTTCTCAACCAAATGACCTGAAAACCTGCGAGCGATCAGAGCTCACCTGTGTGTGCTCATTAGTGTGTGTCCTGTCATTAACAGACACATAAAGCAGATTAAACCAGACTCTGCTGGCCCAGGAATTCCTCTCATCGCCAGATGGAACAGCCCAGAATAAGTGCTTCTCAAATCATGCTGTGCTGAAAATAGTGTGAAAAAGGTTTCTGGATGATTTCCAGTCTGGAAGATTTTCAAAGTCCATCCGCACAAGATTTTCAGCTAAAATTACCCATAAGCCCTTGTGCAAAGGAACTGGAGGAGTCTGACTTTATGAAATTTGTTCTAATGTATAATGTGCAAACGCCATCAATATGCATCGATGGGAATTGTTACATATTTATTAAGACATTATTATCATCATAAGACATCAAAATGATGACTCAAAAACTCAAATTCATAATTATATAATAATAATTCAAAGTTACACAGTCATAATTTCGATTGATCTTTTTAATACATTTAAGCCTTAATATGTCATTATGACTTGTGTGATTATGAATTTTTATGTCATAACTGTAATTTACCAAAGCTTTTATCTCAGTTTTTTTCAGAATTGCGTGATATGAAGTCAGATTTGTGGGGAAAAAATTCAGAATGGTGAGATTATAAATCACAATTAACTTTTTTTATTTGTGGCAGAAACAGCTTCCATAATTACTAAGTGTATGAAATCCCATTTTTGCCAAATAAAAGAAAAAAAAAACATTTTTGTAAATCATAATTATGACATTAAAAAGTCAAAATTATGACATACTACATCGAATTATGACTTAAAAACTCTGAATGACTGAATACATTTTTATTTATCTTATAATTTTGACTTTTTAATATCACAAGTATGACTTAGATGTCATGATTATGACTTTTTATTTCATAATTGTGATTTATCAAAGCTTTATCTCACAGTTATGACTTTTTTCCTCAGAATAGCGTGATATAAAGTCAGATTTGCGGGGGGAAAAGTCAGAATTTTGAGATAATTATGACATTATTTTTTTTTTTATTCTGACATAAATCGAAATTATGATTTAAATACTCAATGTTATGACAATAATTCATAATTATGACACAAAGTCATAATTTTCGATTTATCATATGATTTATTTTAATACCACAACTGTGACTTTTTATGTCCTAATTTTGATTTGCCAAAGCTTATATCACAGTTTTTTTCTCAGAATTGCAAGATATAAAGTCAGATTTGTGGGTAAAAATTCAGAATGGCAAGTTTATGTCATGCAATTCTGAGGAAAAAAGTCAGAATTGTGAGATTACCGTAAACCATTTTTTTTTTTTTTACTTTACCGTAAAAAATACGGCAGTAACGTTTTAGGTTTGACGGGACAGCACCATATAATTTAAAGGTTTATAATGTAACAATTATGGTTAAAAACTTTATTTTACAGTTCAAAACCGTATAATTGTAATAATGTCACGTGTACACTATAAAGAATTACGGTAAAAAAACGTATTTCATTAACTGAAATAATATTAAATTTCCTACCCATTGAAATACTAATATCTGATGTACCTTTGATATATACTGACGAGCACCAATCACAGTGGAGATGAGAGTCACATGATGAACCAAAGCTTAGAGGAGGACAATATTCATATATAGTCATTCACACAAACACTGAACACCATCACGGTAACACAGGACATTTAAACATGCAATAACCATTAATTTAACCACATAAGATGTAACATAGAACCCTAATGTACATAACTGATTAGAAACAAGAAGAAACAGTTATTTCAATGAAAATACATCAAATGTGTCACGCAGGGAATTCTGGGAATGTCAATGTACGGTTTTTCTCTGTAAATTACACAACGACTTGTTCTCTTTCACATTCAAAATTTTTTATTTTAACAGTATTTTACTGTAAAATTTAATTATAAATGTAAAACAATCAATAAACTTTAAAATAATCAATGTTTTAACAACAATTCATAATTATGACAAAGTCATAATTTGTATTTATCTTATCATTTTGACATATATACACAACTATGACTTAGATATCATGATTATGCCTTTTTATGTCATAATTGTGATTTATCAAAGCTTTTATCTCACAGTTATGACTTTTTTTCCACAGAATTGCGTGATATGAAGTAGCAATTGCGTGTTAGCGTGTTATGACTTAAAACTTAATGTTATAACAGCAATTCATTATTATGACACAAAGTCATAATTTCGATTTATCATATAATTTTAATACCACAACTTGATTATGACTTTATGTCATAATTGTGACTTACCAAAGCTTTTATCTCACAGTTCTGACTTTTTTTCTCTGAATTACGTGACATGAAGTAGCGATTGCGTGTTATAAAGTCAGAATTGCAAGATATAAACTCATTTCACACAATTCTGAGAGAGAAAAAGTCAGAATCGTATGATAAGAAGGCACAATTACCTTTTTTATTTGTGGCAAGCGTCCATGCATACTAAGTGTACGAAATCCCATTTTATAATATTATGACTTTAAAACTCCATGTTATAACAACAATTCATTATTATTACACAAAGTCTTAATTTCCAGCTTTTTAATATCACAACTATCACTTTTTATGTCATAATTGTGATTTATCAAAGCTTTTATCTCACAGTTCTGACTTTTTTCCCTCATAATTGTCATCATATAAAGCTGCAATTGCATGTTATAAAGTCAGAATTTCAAGATATAAACTCATATAAACTATATCACACAATTATGAGGAAAAGTCTGACTTAGGCTTATCATTTTGACTTTTTAATATCACATTTAAGACTTAGTATGTCATAGTTATGTCTTTATTATATCATAATCGTGATTTACCAGAGCATGTTTTTGTTTTTATGTGGCAGGATTGGGCTTTCATACACACATGTAGGCTATCCTGCTGTCAAAAACGTCTAAATGAGACTTTAGCGCCCGTTTAATGTCAGCTTGCCAATAAAATATTTTATGCCTCAGCTAATGAGCATTAATATACGCCTGTTTCTGAGCGGTTTCTTCACGCGATCTCCCGCCAAGGGTGTTTTTGGCGGGAATCCGCTGTGTAATTTTATGGGTTAAAAAAGCGCGGCGGAGTTTCAGATCTCACGGAGGGGCGCGCGCGCGCAGGCTCCCCTCAGGTCACCGTGTCGAGATGCGTGACTACACATGTTGTGTTTTTACTTTTACAAGGCTTGCGCGTGATTCTCCTTTTATACACTAATTTAAGTCCACGGGGTTGTTTTTTTACACATCAAACCCCAGACGCCCCGAGAGCACGCGCGCCGCTGGAGTCTCGCACGCAACCATATGCGCGCGCACAGACTCGAACCATGTGGATGCGATGAGGCCACACACATATATACACACACACACACAGAGAGAGAGAGAGAGAGAGAGAGAGAGAGAGAGAGAGAGAGAGAGAGAGAGAGAGAGAGAGAGAGAGAGAGAGAGAGAGAGTTCTGGGACTGACCTTCTATCTTTTGTCTTATTGCTTGTTCTTCAACTAAGAAGAGCTACAAATCCATCAATGTCTCACACTTATGCTCATCTCTCACTGCTATTGTTTCTAAATTGAGCTGAAGACATACATTCAGACACACTATCATATGAAGAAGGAGCACTCCAATTACTAATGAACGGGATAAAGTGCAACGCACAAAATGGCGGAATAATTATAAGCCGTCTTCTAAATGAAAGAGTCAGTCGTTGATTAGCAGTGTTGGATAAGTTACTCTAAAAAAGTAATTAATTAGTAGTTACTAATTACATATTCAATCGTGTAATTAGATAAATGTACACATTATTCTCTCCAAAAAGTATTTAATTACATTAGAAAATCCTATATCAACCTCGACTAGTTAAGATTCAAGGATAGACGTGAAACGGCTCTTTTAATTCATTCAAATATATAATATAAAACTACATACATTACTTTTATTAACTGACCAAAGTATTACAAATGTAAAATGTGAAAAGGATACATAAAACACGCATTTTAAAGTTAGACTTTAAATTGTGATGTTAATTCCATAATAGGCCTGATAGACCTCTCCAGGCACGTCGACGCGCCGCCATTTTAGAACGGTCAACACAAGTTAACACTTCAGATGCTGTCAATCATAACTCGCATAAAAAAAACAACAAAAAAAAAAAAACACTGCGCAGCCTCTGTATAAATATCTATGGTTAATTCCACTATAGACCCTTTTCACATTTCCGGCTTTCTCAAAGCGGAAGTCGTCATAGTTGGGTTAAATATTATAGCTGTGAATGAGAGAATACATTAAATATTTTTTTGTGTGTGCCCATTTGCTCACATAGCAAAAGAAAAACGCCACAGGAGTGATTTCATAATTTTCAAAAACAGGAAAAAAATTGAGTGAGATTGATAACGGCAGTGAAAAGAGAGAAATATGTTCACTTTTACCATCACTTCCATAGACGCTATTACTAAACACCCTCACAGCAGCAGTAACTTTTTTTTATTGTAATTTGATACAAAAGTAATAAAATACAAAGTATTAGTGTTATAAATGTACATATATATATATATATATATTAAAAAAAATACAAAAAACGTTGCAGGATTTACGATATTGATGACCGTCATCATCACAAGTCTGTGAAAACGTCTTTTGTATTAGCCTGTGTATAATTGTTCAGTCTATACACAGTATTTAGTTCAATTACATCAAAAGTAACTGTATTTAAATTACAGAAGAAATAAGAGTAATCCCGTACTTTAATTTTCAAAGGAAATGCGCATTAGCTTTGTCTGAAAAATTTCGCTTTTTGTCATGATTCGAGCGTTTAGAAAAAAAATTTATGAGACAGTTGTTGTCAGATTAAATTGGTGATTTCAAACTCTAATCGTAAGCTTGGCGAACAGTTTTGGAGAATTTGATGTTTCTCCATTCAAAGAGAGACTAAGGAGCTGCACTCCCGAGAGGCGTTTCTAAGATGGCCGCCAAGTGAAAGGACGCGTCTTAAAGGGACTTATTTACATATTCATGGAACGTTTTTTTTTTCCTGAAACATTTATTTGGACGTGTACTATTTAAAGGGATACCCAAAAATTTAAATGATCCCATATTTACTCACACTCAACCCATAGGTGTAAAAAATATTCAGGCTTTTCCAAGCTTTATAATGGGAGTGAATGGTACCTGAGATTTTGAAGCCCTTTAAGTGCGTCCGCCGTCCATCCATCATAAAAGTAATCCATACGCCTCCTGTGTTAATAAGGCCTTCTGAAGCGAAGAAAAACACCCATATTTATAGGCTAACTTAAAATAAATAACTCCCTTAATGTTTTCTCTAACATTCACATAACCAAGAAAAATGGACTTCCAGAAGTAATGATTTTATAACCTAAAGCAAAACATAGATCATATCTTTCTCCTTTTGTATTCCAGAGAGAAAAGCGAGTGAGTAAACGATGAGAGAATGTTATTTATTCCTGAGAGGATCTGTGAGAACATGTTGTCCTTCACATAGTGATATAAAGCTCACACAGATGCACTAAAACAAGCCTTTTCTCATCAAATCATTAGTAAATGCTTAGATCAGTTGCATTCGACTGAGAATCTGTGTTTGCGATGTTTACACGATACAGATGTTCACTCATAAAGACCTTGAAAGAAGAACATCCGTCCACTGGAACAATACGATCATAATATCCATCTCTGTCTTTCAGCGGGCCGACCGTCTAAAGTAAATATTAGCACACACATTACAGCCCATCATCGTCTGGCACGTCGCTCATGTTAGCCATGGAAACCGTAAACTGTTATTCACCTCTCGTATTGTGTGCAGGTGTAAAAGATGACGCAATGTGAGTAATGAGACATGCAACAATATGATTATGCAAGTTAAAGCATGGACGTAGATATTGAAGTGTGTGCCAGAGGCGTTCTCGGCCAAGCTCTAATGAATCTCCAGTGGGTTCTGAGTATCACTGACCAACACTGGAGAACAACACGACCGAACAACTCGACAACCTCACACACACACACACACACACACACACACACACACACACACACACACACACATGCGCTCGAGTGTCGTGTGAAGCTGCGCTGTGGTCCTGCAAACCCCTCCGGGACCGCTTCCCACTTCCCAACAGGACACAATCCAGCTCTGATTTACGGTCGGATAATCAGTCGTGTTTACCCGAGGTGGGGGGGCACAATCTGTGTGGCCACGACAGAGAGAGAGAGAGAGAGAGAGAGAGAGACGGATGATAGCATCATGCCATGATGACTGCAGATCCACAGACACACGGTGCAGATGCAAGAGTCTGCAAATTACACCTCCGCATGCGAACTGTGAACAGATGTGAGGAGCAATTACAGAGGTGCACACACACACACACACACACACACACACACACACAGACACACACACACACACACACACACACACACACACACACACACCCCCCACACACACACATAGACATAATGGTTTTTATACTGTACAAACTGTATGTTCTCTCCACTTGCATTAAATCACACACACACACACGACATACACATTATCCCCCACACACACACTAGTGTTGTAGTCAAGACAACCTAATCCGAGACCGAGTCAAGACCAGCTCTCCTTAAACTAGTAACACTTTAGCCCTTAAATGCATACCTCGGGTCTTTAGTGACCCGAGATGTCCTTCACTCCTCCTCCTCATTCATTTTTTAAAGTTAGACATCAACCTTCTTAGTATTCCTCAATAAATCCATTTTAAACCATTTAACATGAAAAAAATAATACAATTATAATTGAATGCCTGTTTTTCCACTAGTTTTTTGTCAAAATTGTATAGGGTCGCTAACGACCTGAGGTGTGTAAGAGTGTACGTATTTTTTTTCCTGCACAATAATAAATGAATCTATAATGATGAAATAAGTGCAATTCAGCTTTATTCCACAAGGTGGCGATGTCTGATACACAATGATGAAATGACGTTTCACTCATAGTTACCTCAGAAAACAAAACAATAATAATTATAATCTGTAAAACTTGAAATGGCTCAGATTTACTGCAGAGCAAGAACTGAACACATTCAAATATTAATGTCACTTGATGATGGATCTGGTGAAAGAATCTGTCAGAGATCAAAATATTGATTTTCAAGATGTTGGAAATGAGTTTTGAGAATAGATATGTTAGATATAGATCCGGGTCGCTAAAGACCCGAATATGTAAGAATGTTTGGCAAAACAGTCATGCATTTAAGGGTTAGAATAATGTTCCGTCATTAATGAGTAACTATGCAGGACTAATGAGCAGCTCTACATTAACACTTCAGCTGCTACTAACTAATATAGAAACAAGCTGAACTAATCAGGAAGTAATATCACATTTAGGAGATAGTATCTTGTTAAGTAAACAATACTTACTGAATGAGATTAGCCGCATTAATAACTATTAACTAACTGACAAATTATAAAGAACATTATTGTTGTTTCTGAGATGTAATCAATCATATTTTTTACTCTGAATAAAGTCATAAAACACCTCACTAGTTTCTCAAGGGTTACCAAGTCACTATGCAGGGACTACTAGTGATCCGGACCATTATTTTAAAGTGATAAAGATGGTTTTTCACTTTAAAATAATGGTCCAGGGGCCTCATTTATAAACGTTGCATCTGCACAAAAGAAGGCGTACGCCACTCTCTACGCAATAATTGGTATTTATAAAAAGCAAACTTGCTTGCGCAAGCTCTGACCCAGGCGGACGCACTAAAACAGGTGAAATGAGAAATGGCGACACCGTCGGCAGATGGAAGAAACACTTGAAAGTGTGTGAAACTGTAGACCGTTGAGTAAAAGAAATGTCAATACTGCCTCTCATAAATAACATGAACACTTCACAAAGCAAGTCTTACAATTAACAGCCTAAACAAACACCCGTTTGATCAATCTGCAGTGTAAAACAAACAAAAATTACAACAGAAATGCAAATTAACACATATTTGCAAAAAGAAAAGTGAAATATGTTCTGCAATAATATTGGCATGTTATGCAATTCATCCTCATAAATAATATGATAAACAGAACGAAATAGCTCATTATAAAACTGATATTCTCGTCAATGTGTCCATCTGGCGGAGCAGATATAGATGCAATTAGATAGATAGATAGATAGATAATTAGGGAGATATATAGATAGATAGATAGATAGATGTATTAATTGTCCACTTGGGAAAGTTGTTTTCATAGTAAAATGTCTTCATCAGCTATGGAATCATGGTATTCATGCAAATGCCTTTAGTTTTATTTTTGATAAAGTCAAGTCAAGTCAACTTTATTTATATAGCGCTTTTAACAATGTAGATTGTTTCAAAGCAGCTTTACAGTGTTAAACAGGAAAATAATGCAGCATAATTTTATTCAGCTGTATAGCTTTTCTGGAAAAAACGCTGATGTGATCAGTTCATTTCAAGTATCATAGTGACAGTGTGGGCTTTAGATCAGTAATTAGATCAGTAATTTAGTTTAAATGGTTAATTTAGTTTATTATTTAGATTTATTTCGATGTTTAGTTGAAAAATGTAGTGTCCCCAACTGAGCACGCCAAGCCAGAGGCAACAGTGGCAAGGAAACCAAAACCCCATCAGGAGCAGAATGGAGGAAAATAAACCTTGGAGAAACCAGGCTCAGTCGGGGGGGCAGTTCTCCTCTGGCCAATTAACAAACAGCGTATGATTATTATTATTATTATTCTGGCAGCTTTACAGCTCAGAGGTCATAATAGATCGGAATATTCGAGGGACCGGGGGCAACATGCTGGAGACGGGTTTATTGAGGATGATGTTGATTAAATAATTATTAAAGTGTAATATTCGAACAATCTGAGTCAACACGCCGGAGACGGGTTTATTGAGATGCCGTGTCGATGAGGCAGTTTTTAGGGGGAGTCTAATCACGGTCTCTCAGACACTTCGGGATCCTGTGTTGGTCTTCTCTGGGCGCAGGTCCACCATCTGAACTGGATACGGCCCGGATCCGGCTGACTGCAGTAAACCTCGGGATAAAACAGAGAGACTATCATTAGCGTAGATGCCATTCTTCTGATGATGTCACGAGTACATCAGGTGTTATGGGAAGTGTTCCCGGTTCCGGCTGACCTAGTTAATGCAGCCTTACAATCATTTCATTGAAAAAGTGTTTTATGTGTATGCCACAGTAAAGAGATGTGTTTTTAGTCTAGTTTTAAACTGACAGAGTGTGTCTGCTTCCCGAACAATGTTAGGAAGACTGTTCCAGAGTTTAGGTGCTAAATAGGAAAACGATCGACCGCCTGCAGTTGATTTGGATATTCTCGGTATGATCAACTGGCCAGAGTTTAGAGAGCGCAGTAGACGTGATGGAGTATAATGTGTTAAGAGCTCGCTCAAGTACTGGAGATAAACCATTTAGTGCTTTGTAAGTAATAAGTAAGATTTTAAAATGTATGCGATGTTTAATAGGCAGCCAGTGCAGTGTTGACAGAACTGGGCTAATATGGTCATACTTCCTGGTTCTAGTAAGAACTGGAGCTGCTGCGTTTTAGACCAGCTGGAGTTTATTTATTAAGTGAGCAGGGCAACCACCCAGTAGAGCATTACAATAATCTACAGCTCATTAACATTACAATAATCTACAGCTCATCAACATTACAATAATCTACAGCTCATCAACATTACAATAATCTACAGCTCATTAACATTACAATAATCTACAGATCATCAACATTACAATAATCTACAGCTCATCAACATTACAATAATCTACAGCTCATCAACATTACAATAATCTAGCCTTGAGGTCATGAACGCATGAACTAACTGTTCAGCATTTTGCATTGAGAGCATGTGCCGTAATTTAGATATATTTTTAAGATGGTAGAAAGCAGTTTTACAGATGCTAGAAACGTGGCTTTCAAACGAAAGATTTGTATCAAAGAGCACACCCAGGTTCCTCACTGACGACGAGGACTTGACAGAACAGCCATCAAGTGTTAGACAGTATTCTAGGTCACTACTTGTGGAGCTTTTTTGTCCAATAATTAAAAATTCAGTTTTTTCTGAATTGAGTTGCAGGAAATTACCGGTCATCCAATGTTTTATATCAGCTATGCATTCCGTTAATCTTGTGAATTGGTAAGTTTCTTCAGGGCGTGAAGAAATATAGAGCTGAGTATCGTCAGCATAACAATGAAAACTAACGCCATGCTTCCTAATGATATCTCCCAGTGGTAGCATGTACAGGGTGAAGAGTAGCGGTCCTAGCACTGAGCCTTGTGGTACTCCATACTGAACTTGCGATCGGTGTGACATCTCTTCATTTACTACTACAAACTGATAACGGTCGCATAGGTATGATTTAAACCATGAGAATGCAATTCCACTAATACCTACATAATTTTCGAGTCTATTCAAAAGAATGTTGTGGTCGATAGTATCAAATGCAGCGCTAAGATGGAGTAACACTAATAGAGAGATACAGCCACGATCGGATGATAAGAGCAAATCATTTGTAACTCTGATGAGAGCAGTCTCAGTGCTATGATACGGTCTAAATCCTGACTGGAAATCCTCACAGATACCATTTCTTTCTAAAAAGGAACATAATTGTGAAGACACTGCCTTTTCAAGTATTTTTGACAGAAAGGGTAGATTTGAGATCGGTCTATAATTGACTAATTCTGTAGGATCAAGTTGCGGTTTTTTAATAAGTGGTTTAATAACAGCCAACTTAAAAGTTTTCGGTACATATCCTAATGACAAAGATGAAAATAAAATAACGTATGACGTATGTCTCAAGCATTCAGAAAAGCTGCAAGACATTACATTTGCGCTGAACTATTTCCCATTTCCACGTAGATTATAACCGACATCTGTAGCTTGTCAGATGCAATTAAATGGATGGAAATAAAATGCCCCATCACAATGTGTAATGACGCACAATGGCTGATCTTGCGCTCTTAGAAGATGTGGCGAATGGAAGGATTCGGAGTGAGCGCATCTTCAGACAGCGAGAAGACACACTCTGGGGATGGAGCGCTAGACGCTTTTTTGCCTCGACTTTGATGTCCGACCATTTCTTTTTTATTTCGGCCACGGTCCGAGGTTGTGAGGCTACATTTGGCGTCTGCAACCTTTTGCAACTCAAGTGCCTTTTTGGCCCACACTGTGCCCTCCAAAACAAATTTTTTTCTCCTCTTTTCCACCTCGCCAACGATATACTTCACATTGAGTGAAGTTACGTTTTTTTTTATTTCCTCTCAGTGTTTGCCATGATTTCACAATCTATGAATATTAACTTATGGGCGTTTCACAGACTATTTATGGGCAACTATGGGCGTGACATGAAGCCGCAAAAGCTGCGCTACATTTAGAATTGATTGTGATTTATTAAGGGAAAACTGCGTAGGATGTGCGTGCGCACAGTTTTATAAATCCGAATATTTCTGTGCGTACGCACGTCCTATGTTTCATCCGTACGCCACTTCTGACGCAAATCCTACGCAAAGTTTTATAAATGAAGCCCCAGATCACTAGTAGTTCCTGCATAGTGACCAGGTAACTCTTGAGTAACTAGTGATGCATTTTATGACCACATTGAGAGTAAAAAAAGACAATTTCTCACATCTCAGACACATTAATGTTGTGATTAGTAATTTATTAGTAATTCATTATAATTTGTCATAGTTACCTATTTATTCTTAGTGATGCCAATCCCATTCAGTAATTATTGATTAGCTAATAAGGAACTATCTTAGCCCTAAATGTGATATTACTTCCTGATTAGTTCAGCTTGACACACACACTACAACACACACACACACACACACACGCACGCACGCAAGTTCTACAACACACACACACACACACGCACGCACGCACGCACGCACGCACACACACACACACTCACTCACTCACTCACTCACTCACTCACTCACT
>JARQWZ010004391.1:0-12500 GCA_033150135.1 Gobio occitaniae | reverse complement strand
ATTAAAAGTAGTGATAGAGCGACACTGAGACATTAAAAGTAACAATAGAGAGACACTGAGACATTAAAAGTAGCGATAGAGCGACACTGAGACATTAAAAGTAGTGATAGAGCGACACTGAGACATTAAAAGTAGCGATAGAGCGACACTGAGACATTAAAAGTAGCGATAGAGTGACACTGAGACATTAAAAGTAACAATAGAGAGACACTGAGACATTAAAAGTAGTGATAGAGCGACACTGAGACATTAAAAGTAGCGATAGAGCGACACTGAGACATTAAAAGTAGCGATAGAGCGACACTGAGACATTAAAAGTAGCGATAGAGCGACACTGAGACATTAAAAGTAGCGATAGAGCGACACTGAGACATTAAAAGTAGCGATAGAGTGACAGTGAGACATTAAAAGTAACAATAGAGAGACACTGAGACATTAAAAGTAGCGATAGAGCGACACTGAGACATTAAAAGTAGTGATAGAGCGACACTGAGACATTAAAAGTAGCGATAGAGCGACACTGAGACATTAAAAGTAGCGATAGAGCGACACTGAGACATTAAAAGTAGTGATAGAGCGGCACTGAGACATTAAAAGTAGCGATAGAGCGACACTGAGACATGAAAAGTAGCGATAGAGACACACTGAGACATTAAAAGTAGCGATAGAGTGACACTGAGACATTAAAAGTAGCGATAGAGCGACACTGAGACATTAAAAGTAGCGATAGAGCGACACTGAGACATTAAAAGTAGCGATAGAGCGACACTGAGACATTAAAAGTAGCGAAAGAGTGACACTGAGACATTAAAAGTAACAATAGAGAGACACTGAGACATTAAAAGTAGTGATAGAGCGACACTGAGACATTAAAAGTAGCGATAGAGCGACACTGAGACATTAAAAGTAGCGATAGAGCGACACTGAGACATTAAAAGTAGCGATAGAGCGACACTGAGACATTAAAAGTAGCGATAGAGTGACACTGAGACATTAAAAGTAACAATAGAGAGACACTGAGACATTAAAAGTAGCGATAGAGCGACACTGAGACATTAAAAGTAGTGATAGAGCGACACTGAGACATTAAAAGTAGCGATAGAGCGACACTGAGACATTAAAAGTAGCGATAGAGCGACACTGAGACATTAAAAGTAGTGATAGAGCGGCACTGAGACATTAAAAGTAGCGATAGAGCGACACTGAGACATGAAAAGTAGCGATAGAGACACACTGAGACATTAAAAGTAGCGATAGAGACACACTGAGACATTAAAAGTAGAGATAGAGCGACACTGAGACATTAAAAGTAGCGATAGAGAGACACGGAGACATTAAAAGTAGCGATAGAGAGACACAGACACATTAAAAGTGGCGATAGAGAGACACTGAGACATTAAAAGTAGCGATAGAGCGACACTGAGACATTAAAAGTAGCGATAGAGAGACACACAGACATTAAAAGTAGCGATAGAGAGACACACAGACATTAAAAGTAGCGATAGAGCGACACTGAGACATTAAAAGTAGCGATAGAGCGACACTGAGACATTAAAAGTAGCGATAGAGTGACACTGAGACATTAAAAGTAGTGATAGAGCGACACTGAGACATTAAAAGTAGTGATAGAGCGGCAGTGAGACATTAAAAGTAGCGATAGAGTGACACTGAGACATTAAAAGTAGAGATAGAGCGACACTGAGACATTAAAAGTAGAGATAGAGCGGCACTGAGACATTAAAAGTAGAGATAGAGCAGCACTGAGACATTAAAAGTAGAGATAGAGAGACACAGAGACATTAAAAGTAGCGATAGAGAGACACAGAGACATTAAAAGAAGCGATAGAGACACACTGAGACATTAAAAGTAGAGATAGAGCGACACTGAGACATTAAAAGTAGAGATAGAGCGGCACTGAGACATTAAAAGTAGAGATAGAGCGGCACTGAGACATTAAAAGTAGAGATAGAGAGACACAGAGACATTAAAAGTAGCGATAGAGAGACACAGAGACATTAAAAGTAGCGATAGAGAGACACTGAGACATTAAAAGTAGCGATAGAGAGACACTGAGACATTAAAAGTAGCGATAGAGCGACACTGAGACATTAAAAGTAGCGATAGAGCGGCACTGAGACATTAAAAGTAACGATAGAGCGACTGTCATGATCCCAGCCTGTGTTTCCCTGTCTTGTGAGGACTTTTGTTATTTCCTGTCTTGTGTCATGTTTTGTAGTTCTTTGTAGTTTTTCATGTTGATTAGTTCTCCCAGGTGTTTCCAATTTAGCCACTCCCTCTTGTTATCTTGTTAAGCTAGTCTTCCCTTTGTATATATAGTGCTTATGTCTTACTGGTGTTTGTGGGTTGTTATACATGTTATGGTTGCTCCTAGTTTGTGTGTCCTAGTGGTTTTTGTTCCTTTGTTTCTTTATTCTTGGAGTTATTTGGTTCAATGTGTTATTTTATTAAAAACCCTGCATTTAGATCCTCGCCTTCGTCTGCTTTCTCCAGCAAGTGACAGAACAACCCACCACTATGGATCTAGCAGGAGGAAATCAGGACCCTATACGTATTCTTTGCTCCATGTAACAAAATGGCCGTTCCATTGAGGAATATGTGAAGGACTTTCTTGTCTATTACCATCTTGCTCCTTTGGATGACATTATGCTGATGGAATGTTTCTGGAGCGGGCTGGACGATTACATTGGACAACTGATGCCGGAGGAAACTACCGGCTGGACCCCGGCTCAGTATATTGACCACGCTCTGTAGCTGTGTGGATCTCCATTAACGGTAGGGGAAGTGGAGGAGGATCCGACTGTGAAGCTTGGACCACTGTGGACCCCAACTCTCATGGCATCCAAGCCCAAGTCTCTAGCCATCATGGTCACAACGCCACAACGTGAGTCCAGCTACGTCTCCTGTACATGTCCAGCGTCCAGAGATGGCTCCAATCACTGACCAGCGTCCAGAGATGGCTCCAGCCACTGACCATCGTCTAGAGATGGCTCCAACCACTGACCATCGTCCAGAGATGGCTCCAATCACTGACCAGTGTCCAGAGATGGCTCCAGCCACTGACCATCGTCCAGAGATGGCTCCAGCCACTGACCATCGTCCAGAGATGGCTCCAACCACTGACCATCGTCCAGAGATGGCTCCAGCCACTGACCATCGTCCAGAGATGGCTCCAACCACTGACCATCGTCCAGAGATGGCTCCAGCCACTGACCATCGTCCAGAGATGGCTCCAGCCACTGACCATCGTCCAGAGATGGCTCCAACCACTGACCATCGTCCAGAGATGGCTCCAGCCACTGACCATCGTCCAGAGATGGCTCCAACCACTGACCAGATCACCTAGATATTATCATATAGAGACTGTGTCTGTTCCCCGAATTAGTAAATACAAAAAAACATCAAAACCATTCAACAGTAAAAATTTAATTGACGTCCAACAAATAAACAAAATATATAATACAGATGAACAATTGATAAAGCTTGGGTTGCTGAATATTAGATCCCTTTCCCCAAAAGCGCTTATTGTTAATGATATTATTACAGATAATAATCTAGATGTGCTGTGTTTGACAGAAACCTGGCTAAAACCTGACGACTACATTACCTTAAATGAGTCCACCCCCCAAGATTATTGTTATAAACATGAGCCGCGTCTGAAAGGTAAAGGGGGAGGGTTGCTGTAATTTATAATAATATCTTCAGTATTACTCAGAAGTCTAGTTTCAAATATAATTCCTTCGAAGTTTTGGTGCTTTATGTAACGCTATGTAGTGTACATGATAAAACCCGTTCAACATTTGTGTTAGCTACTGTATACAGGCCACCAGGGCATAATACAGACTTTATCAAAGAATTTGCTGATTTTCTATCAGAGTTAGTACTGGCCGTAGATAAAGTACTAATTGTTGGTGATTTTAATATCCATGTAGACAACGGAAAAGACGTATTGGGATTAGCATTTAAAGACACACTAAACTCTATTGGAGTTAGGCAACACGTGTCAGGAGCCACTCATCGCCATAATTATACTTTAGACCTAATATTGTCACATGGAATAAATATTGATACCGTTGAAATTCTGCAGCAGAGCGATGACATCTCAGATCATTACTTAGTATCATGTATACTTAATTTAGCTAAGGTTGCAAAGCCGCCCCCTCGCTTTAAAAATGGCAGGACAATCACTGCCGCTACTAAAGATTGCTTTTTAAATAATCTCCCTCATCAGTATCATCTGCTCAGCATCCCAGATAGTATAGAAGAACTCGATGTTGCAACAGAAACTATTGACTCTCTCTTTTCCAGTACTTTAGACACAGTTGCTCCTCTGCGCTTAAAGAGGATTAAAGAAAATAGTCCAACGCCGTGGTACAACGAGCACACCCGGGCCCTTAAAACAGCAGCCAGAAAAATGGAGAGCAGCTGGAAGAAAACAAAATTAGAGGTATTTCGTAATTCGTGGAAAGAGCACATGATCACATACAGAAAGGCTGTAAAAACGGCTAGATCTGCTTATTTCTCAACTCTCTTGGAAGAAAACAAACACAACCCAAGATATTTATTCGATACAGTGGCTAAATTAACCAAAAATAAAGCTTCAACTTCTGATGATTGTAAACAGCACAGCAGTAATGACTTTATGAACTTCTTCACATGTAAGATTGATAATATTAGGAAAAATTTTTTAACCATGCAGCCGTCTAATACAGCATCACATCAGACAGAGCATTGTAGTGTCACTGAGGAAAAATTACACTCATTCACTGCTATAGGAGAAGAAGAATTGGCTAAACTCGTTAAATCATCAAAATCGACAACATGTATGCTCGACCCTATACCAACTAGGCTATTAAAAGAGATGCTACCAGAAGTCATAGATCCTCTTCTTAATATCATTAATTCATCTTTGTCATTAGGATATGTACCTAAAACTTTTAAGTTGGCTATTATTAAACCACTTATTAAAAAACCGCAACTTGATCCTACAGATTTAGTCAATTATAGACCAATCTCAAATCTACCCTTTCTGTCAAAAATACTTGAAAAGGCAGTGTCTTCACAATTATGTTCCTTTTTAGAAAGAAATGGTATCTGTGAGGATTTCCAGTCAGGATTTAGACCGTATCATAGCACTGAGACTGCTCTCGTCAGAGTTACAAATGATTTGCTCTTTTAACATCCGATCGTGGCTGTATCTCTCTATTAGTGTTACTCGATCTTAGCGCTGCATTTGATACTATCGACCACAACATTCTTTTGAATAGACTCGAAAATTATGTAGGTATTAGTGGAATTGCATTATCATGGTTTAAATCATACCTATGCGACCGTTATCAGTTTGTAGTCGTAAATGAAGATATGTCACACCGATCGCAAGTTCAGTATGGAGTACCACAAGGCTCAGTGCTAGGACCGCTACTCTTCACCCTGTACATGCTACCACTGGGAGATATCATTAGGAAGCATGGCGTTAGTTTTCATTGTTATGCTGACGATACTCAGCTCTATATTTCTTCACGCCCTGAAGAAACTTACCAATTCACAAGATTAACGGAATGCATAGCTGATATAAAACATTGGATGACTGGTAATTTCCTGCAACTCAATTCAGAAAAAACTGAATTTTTAATTATTGGACAAAAAAGCTCCACAAGTAGTAACCTAGAATACTGTCTAACACTTGATGGCTGTTCTGTCAAGTCCTCGTCGTCAGTGAGGAACCTGGGTGTGCTCTTTGATACCAATCTTTCGTTTGAAAGCCACGTTTCTAGCATCTGTAAAACTGCTTTCTACCATCTTAAAAATATATCTAAATTACGGCACATGCTCTCAATGCAAAATGCTGAACAGTTAGTTCATGCGTTCATGACCTCAAGGTTAGATTATTGTAATGCTCTACTGGGTGGTTGCCCTGCTCGCTTAATAAATAAACTCCAGCTGGTCCAAAACGCAGCAGCTCGAGTTCTTACTAGAACCAGGAAGTATGACCATATTAGCCCAGTTCTGTCAACACTGCACTGGCTGCCTATTAAACATCGCATAAATTTTAAAATCTTACTTATTACTTACAAAGCACTAAATGGTTTAGCTCCCCAATACTTGAGCGAGCTCTTAACATATTATACTCCATCACGTCTACTGCGCTCTCTAAACTCTGGCCAGTTGATCATACCGAGAATATCCAAATCAACTGCAGGCGGTCGATCGTTTTCCTATTTAGCACCTAAACTCTGGAACAGTCTTCCTAACATTGTTCGGGAAGCAGACACACTCTGTCAGTTTAAATCTAGACTAAAAACACATCTCTTTACTGTGGCATACACATAAAACACTTTTTCAATGAAATGATTGTTAGGCTGCATTAACTAGGTCAGCCGGAACCGGGAACACTTCCCATAACACCTGATGTACTCGTTACATCATCAGAAGAATGGCATCTACGCTAATGATAGTCTCTCTGTTTTATCCCGAGGTTTACTGCAGTCAGCCGGATCCGGGCCGTATCCAGTTCAGATGGTGGACCTGCGCCCAGAGAAGACCAACACAGGATCCCGAAGTGTCTGAGAGACCGTGATTAGACTCCCCCTAAAAACTGCCTCATCGACACGGCATCTCAATAAACCCGTCTCCGGCGTGTTGACTCAGATTGTTCGAATATTACAATTAAATAATACTTAAATCGATATGTCATCCTCAATAAACCCGTCTCCAGCGTGTTGCCTCCGATCATTCAAATATTGCACTTTAATAATTATTTAATCAACATCATCCTCAATAAACCCGTCTCCAGCATGTTGCCCCCGGTCCCTCGAATATTCTGATCTATTATGACCTCCGAGCTGTAAAACTGCCAGAATAATATTAATAATAATACGCTGTTTGTTAATTGGCCAGAGGAGAACTGGCACCCCGACTGAGCCTGGTTTCTCCCAAGGTTTATTTTTCTCCATTAGGTCACCTAATGGGGTTTTGGTTTCCTTGCCACTGTTGCCTCTGGCTTGGCGTGCTCAGTTGGGGACACTAAATTTTTCAACTAAACATCGAAATACATCTAAATAATAAACTAAATTAACCATTTAAACTAAATTACTGATCAAATTATTGATCTAAAGCCCACACTGTCACTGTATGATACTTGAAATTTTTCCAGAATGGCTATACAGCTGAATAAAATTATGCTGCATTATTTTCCTGTTTAACACTGTAAAGCTGCTTTGAAACAATCTACATTGTTAAAAGCGCTATATAAATAAAGTTGACTTGACTTGACTTGACCAGCGTCCAGAGATGGCTACAATCACTGACCATCGTCCAGAGATGGCTCCAATCACAGACCTGCGTCCAGAGATGGCTCCAATCAATGACCATCGTCCAGAGATGGCTCCAATCACTGACCAGCGTCCAGAAATGGCTCCAATCACTGACCAGCATCCAGAGATGGCTCCAATCACAGACCTGCGTCCAGAGATGGCTCCAATCACTGACCAGCGTCCAGAGATGGCTCCAGCCACTGACCAGCGTCCAGAGATGGCTCCAATCACAGACCTTCGTCCAGAGATGGCTCCAATCACAGACCTGCGTCCAGAGATGGCTCCAATCACAGACCTGCGTCCAGAGATGGCTCCAATCACAGACCTGCGTCCAGAGATGGCTCCAATCACTGACCAGCGTCCAGAGATGGCTCCAATCACTGACCAGCGTCCAGAGATGGCTCCAATCACTGACCAGCGTCCAGAGATGGCTCCAATCACAGACCTGCATCCAGAGATGGCTCAAATCACTGACCAGCGTCCAGAGATGGCTCCAATCACTGACCAGCGTCCAGAGATGGCTCCAGCCACTGACCATCGTCCAGAGATGGCTCCAATCACAGACCTGCGTCCAGAGATGGCTCCAATCACTGACCAGCGTCCAGAGATGGCTCCAATAACTGACCAGCGTCCAGAGATGGCTCCAATCACAGACCTGCATCCAGAGATGGCTCAAATCACTGACCAGCGTCCAGAGATGGCTCCAATCACTGACCATCGTCCAGAGATGGCTCCAATCACTGACCAGCGTCCAGAGATGGCTCCAACCACTGACCAGCGTCCAGAGATGGCTCCAGCCACTGACCATCGTCCAGAGATGGCTCCAACCACTGACCAGCGTCCAGAGATGGCTCCAGCCACTGACCATCGTCCAGAGATGGCTCCAATCACAGACCTGCGTCCAGAGATGGCTACAATCACTGACCATCGTCCAGAGATGGCTCCAATCACAGACCTGCGTCCAGAGATGGCTCCAACCACTGACCATCGTCCAGAGATGGCTCCAATCACTGACCAGCGTCCAGAGATGGCTCCAGCCACTGACCATCGTCCAGAGATGGCTCCAATCACTGACCAGCGTCCAGAGATGGCTCCAACCACTGACCAGCGTCCAGAGATGGCTCCAGCCACTGACCATCGTCCAGAGATGGCTCCAACCACTGACCAGCGTCCAGAGATGGCTACAATCACTGACCATCGTCCAGAGATGGCTCCAATCGAAGATCCTGCGTCCAGAGATGGCTCCAATCAATGACCATCGTCCAGAGATGGCTCCAATCACTGACCAGCGTCCAGAGATGGCTCCAATCACTGACCAGCGTCCAGAGATGGCTCCAATCACAGACCTGCGTCCAGAGATGGCTCCAATCACTGACCAGCGTCCAGAGATGGCTCCAGCCACTGACCAGCGTCCAGAGATGGCTCCAATCACAGACCTTCGTCCAGAGATGGCTCCAATCACAGACCTGCGTCCAGAGATGGCTCCAATCACAGACCTGCGTCCAGAGATGGCTCCAATCACAGACCTGCGTCCAGAGATGGCTCCAATCACTGACCAGCGTCCAGAGATGGCTCCAATCACTGACCAGCGTCCAGAGATGGCTCCAATCACTGACCAGCGTCCAGAGATGGCTCCAATCACAGACCTGCATCCAGAGATGGCTCAAATCACTGACCAGCGTCCAGAGATGGCTCCAATCACTGACCAGCGTCCAGAGATGGCTCCAGCCACTGACCATCGTCCAGAGATGGCTCCAATCACAGACCTGCGTCCAGAGATGGCTCCAATCACTGACCAGCGTCCAGAGATGGCTCCAATAACTGACCAGCGTCCAGAGATGGCTCCAATCACAGACCTGCATCCAGAGATGGCTCAAATCACTGACCAGCGTCCAGAGATGGCTCCAATCACTGACCATCGTCCAGAGATGGCTCCAATCACTGACCAGCGTCCAGAGATGGCTCCAACCACTGACCAGCGTCCAGAGATGGCTCCAGCCACTGACCATCGTCCAGAGATGGCTCCAACCACTGACCAGCGTCCAGAGATGGCTCCAGCCACTGACCATCGTCCAGAGATGGCTCCAATCACAGACCTGCGTCCAGAGATGGCTAC
Organism: Gobio occitaniae; assembly: GCA_033150135.1. Taxonomy (NCBI): domain Eukaryota; kingdom Metazoa; phylum Chordata; class Actinopteri; order Cypriniformes; family Gobionidae; genus Gobio; species Gobio occitaniae. Next base: position 3,052 of record JARQWZ010004391.1, on the reverse strand, counting down.
AATCACTGACCATCGTCCAGAGATGGCTCCAATCACAGACCTGCGTCCAGAGATGGCTCCAATCAATGACCATCGTCCAGAGATGGCTCCAATTACTGACCAGCGTCCAGAAATGGCTCCAATCACTGACCAGCGTCCAGAGATGGCTCCAATCACAGACCTGCGTCCAGAGATGGCTCCAATCACTGACCAGCGTCCAGAGATGGCTCCAGCCACTGACCAGCGTCCAGAGATGGCTCCAATCACAGACCTTCGTCCAGAGATGGCTCCAATCACAGACCTGCGTCCAGAGATGGCTCCAATCACAGACCTGCGTCCAGAGATGGCTCCAATCACAGACCTGCGTCCAGAGATGGCTCCAATCACTGACCAGCGTCCAGAGATGGCTCCAATCACTGACCAGCGTCCAGAGATGGCTCCAATCACTGACCAGCGTCCAGAGATGGCTCCAATCACAGACCTGCATCCAGAGATGGCTCAAATCACTGACCAGCGTCCAGAGATGGCTCCAATCACTGACCAGCGTCCAGAGATGGCTCCAGCCACTGACCATCGTCCAGAGATGGCTCCAATCACAGACCTGCGTCCAGAGATGGCTCCAATCACTGACCTGCGTCCAGAGATGGCTCCAATCACTGACCAGCGTCCAGAGATGGCTCCAGCCACTGACCATCGTCCAGAGATGGCTCCAATCACAGACCTGCGTCCAGAGATGGCTCCAATCACAGACCAGTGTCCAGAGATGGCTCCAATCACTGAACATCGTCCAGAGATGGCTCCAACCACTGGCCAGCATCCAGAGATGGCTCCAATCACTGACCATCGTCCAGACATGGCTCCAATCACTGACCAGCGTCCAGAGATGGCTCCAATCACTGACCAGCGTCCAGAGATGGCTCCAATCACTGACCAGCGTCCAGAGATGGCTCCAATCACTGACCAGCGTCCAGAGATGGCTCCAATCACTGACCAGCATCCAGAGATGGCTCCAGCCACTGACCATCGTCCAGAGATGGCTCCAATCACTGACCATCGTCCAGAGATGGCTCCGGCCACAGACCTGCGTCCAGAGATGAATCCAATCACTGACCAGCGTCCAGAGATGGCTCCAGCCACTGACCATCGTCCAGAGATTGCTCCAATCACTGACCAGCGTCCAGAGATGGCTCCAGCCACTGACCATCGTCCAGAGATGGCCCCAATCACTGACCAGCGTCCAGAGATGGCTCCAGCCACTGACCAGCGTCCAGAGATGGCTCCAATCACTGACCAGCATCCAGAGATGGCTCCAATCACTGACCATCGTCCAGAGATGGCCCCAATCACTGACCAGCGTCCAGAGATGGCTCCAGCCACTGACCATCGTCCAGAGATGGCTCCAATCACTGACCAGCGTCCAGTGATGGCTCCAATCACTGACCAGCGTCCAGAGATGGCTCCAATCACTGACCAGCATCCAGAGATGGCTTCAGCCACTGACCATCGTCCAGAGATGGCTCCAATCACAGACCTGCGTCCAGAGATGGCTCCAATCACAGACCTGCGTCCAGAGATGGCACCAATCACTGACCAGCGTCCAGAGATGGCTCCAGCCACTGACCATAGTCCAGAGATGGCTCCAATCACAGACCTGCGTCCAGAGATGGCTCCAATCACAGACCAGTGTCCAGAGATGGCTCCAATCACTGACCATCGTCCAGAGATGGCTCCAACCACTGACCAGCATCAAGAGATGGCTCCAATCACTGACCATCGTCCAGAGATGGCTCCAATCACTGACCAGCGTCCAGAGATGGCTCCAATCACTGACCAGCGTCCAGAGATGGCTCCAATCACTGACCAGCGTCCAGAGATGGCTCCAATCACTGACCAGCGTCCAGAGATGGCTCCAGCCACTGACCATCGTCCAGAGATGGCTCCAATCACAGACCTGCGTCCAGAGATGGCTCCAATCACTGCCAGCGTCCAGAGATGGCTCCAATCACTGACCAGCGTCCAGAGATGGCTCCAATCACTGACCAGCGTCCAGAGATGGCTCCAATCACAGACCTGCGTCCAGAGATGGCTCAAATCACTGACCAGCGTCCAGAGATTGCTCCAATCACTGACCAGCGTCCAGAAATGGCTCCAATCACTGACCAGCGTCCAGAGATGGCTCCAGCCACTGACCATCGTCCAGAGATGGCTCCAATCACAGACCAGCGTCCAGAGATGGCTCCAATCACAGACCAGCATCCAGAGATGGCTCCAATCACTGACCAGCGTCCAGAGATGGCTCCAATCACTGACCATCGTCCAGAGATGGCTCCAATCACAGACCTGAGTCCAGAGATGGCTCCAATCACTGACCAGCGTCCAGAGATGGCTCCAATCACTGACCAGCGTCCAGAGATGGCACCAATCACTGACCAGCGTCCAGAGATGGCTCCAATCACTGACCAGCGTCCAGAGATGGCTCCAGCCACTGACCATCGTCCAGAGATGGCTCCGGCCACAGACCTGCGTCCAGAGATGAATCCAATCACTGACCAGCGTCCAGAGATGGCTCCAGCCACTGACCATCGTCCAGAGATGGCTCCAATCACTTACCAGTGTCCAGAGATGGCTCCAGCCACTGACCATCATCCAGAGATGGCTCCAATCACTGACCAGCGTCCAGAGATGGCTCCAGCCACTGACCATCGTCCAGAGATGGCTCCAATCACTGACCAGCGCCCAGAGATGGCTCCAATCACTGACCATCATCCAGAGATGGCTCCAATCACTGACCAGCGTCCAGAGATGGCTCCAATCACTGACCAGCGTCCAGAGATGGCTCCAATCACTGACCAGCGTCCAGAGATGGCTCCAGCCACTGACCATCGTCCAGAGATGGCTCCAATCACAGACCTGCGTCCAGAGATGGCTCCAATCACAGACCTGCGTCCAGAGATGGCTCCAATCACTGACCAGCGTCCAGAGATGGCTCCAGCCACTGACCATCGTCCAGAGATGGCTCCGATCACAGACCTGCGTCCAGAGATGGCTCCAATCACAGACCAGTGTCCAGAGA